>SJYO01049755.1:21179983-21217878 GCA_006410555.1 Capra ibex
CCACAATCTTTCACTAGATCAAAGTAAGAAAATGTTCACCAACTGGTCAAAAGGGTCGTGGTGAACAATTTCTCTAACAGAAATGAGGTAACATATAAGAACGGAGGAAACAGTTTCTATTCCACAGGTATACACACACCTAAATAGAGACCCGAAAGATAAAACAAGGTAACTAGATATACAGACAGAAACACGGTCATGGTATGACAGAACTACTGACACCGAAACATCATCTCGGACTTCAGTCCGTTCAACTAAGGAGGTAAGGTAAGAAGAAAGAGTTCTAACGAAACCGATAAGCTCCAAAAAACATAAAGGTATGTTTAGAACTTTAATAAACAAGATCAAAACACTTTTTTATAGAGACCATCGAACTATCCCTAACGTGACTTAAACATTTAACGAAACCCATCATTTGAGTAAAAGTGATATAACTAAGAAGGGTAGGTACTTGTACCATATAAAGAGGTAGATAATCACAGGAGAAACTAAAGAAAGTAGTCACAAAATATCAAAAGATATATATCCAGAAATCAAAGAAATCCATCTATATAAGGATTCATAAAATAAGAAAAGCAACGTTACCACTTACCTTAACAAAGGAATTAAAGAAAAAGATGAAAGAGTAATAATCACATATCCTTACGTTCCCTAAAGACACACAACTAAAATATAGGACGTTGAAATGATATAAGTAACTACTCGAGATCATTAGAATTGTCTGGGTAGTTTTCGTGCCTTTAACTTTGACATTAGTCATTAGAAGGTCGTTTGTTTTCGGGTCCAGGTCTACCGAAGTGGCGACTTAAGAAGGTTTTTAAAACTCTTCTCGATTGTGGATAGGATGAGTTTGAGAAGGTCTTTTAACGTCTCCTTCCATTTGAAGGTTTGAGTAAGATACTCCGGTGGTAGAGGGATTATGGTTTTGGACTGTTTCTACAGTGTTTTTCTCTTTTGATGTCCGGTTATAGTGACTACTTGTATCTACGTTTTTAGGAGTTGTTTTAAGATCGTTAGTCTTAGGTTGTTGTGTATTTTTTCTAGTATGTGGTACTGGTTCACCCGAAATAGGGTCCCTACGTTCCTAAGCAGTTATAGGCGTTTAGTTAGTTACATTAAGTGGTGTAATTGTTTAACTTTTTATTTTTGGTATACTAATAGAGTTATCTACGTCTCTTCCGGAAACTGTTTTAAGTTGTAGGTAAATACTATTTTTGAGAGGTCTTTCGTCCTTATCTTCCTTGTATGGAGTTGTATTATTTTCGATATATACTGTTTGGGTGTCGTTTGTAATAGGAGTTACCACTTTTTAACTTTCGTAAAGGGGATTTCAGTCCTTGTTCTGTTCCCACAGGTGAAAGTGGCGATGATAAGTTGTATCAAGACCTTCAAAACCGGTGTCGTTAGTCTCGTCTTTTTCTTTATTTTCCTTAGGTTTAACCTTTTCTTCTTCATTTTGAGAGTGACAAACGTCTACTGTACTAGGAGATGTACCTTTTGGGATTTCTGAAGGACTAGAAAGTAACAATCCAATGTCTTTACGTTGTCTAAAGACACATAATTAAAATATAGGACGTTGAAATGTTTTAATTAGTTACTCCGGATCATCAGAAGACCATCACAGAAATCCTAAAAGATACATATCATAGTACAGTAGACGTTTGTTACCGTCAAATTGGAAAAAAGGTTAAACCTAGGGTAAGTAAAGAAAAACAAGGGACTAACTATAACGATCATGAAGGTTCTGATACAACTTATTTTCACCAGACTAACCCGTGAAAGCAGAACAAGGAATAGAATCTCTTTTACCTCCTGATCTACCAAAGTGTCCGTTTAAGAGGGACCACTGAGTCTGTCATTTCCAGACGGACGTTACGTCCTCTGGACCCAAACTAGGGACCCAGCTCTTCTAGGGGACCTCCTCCTTTACCGTTGTGTGAAGCCATGAGAACGTACCCTTAAAGGTACCTACCTCCTCGACCCATCCGATGTCAGGTACCCTAGTGTTTCTCCGTCTATACTGACTCGTAGAAGTGACCAAATATCTTCTCGGTTGTAAGTAGGAAGACTTTGCCAATATTTTTTAACGTCTCCTTCCTTTTGAGGGTCAGTATAAGATACTCCGGTATAAATGGAACTATGGTGTTAGTCTGTTTGTATATGTTTTTTCTTTTAATGTCCGGTTGCAGTGACTACTTGTGTCTGTGTTTTATGATCGTTAGACTTAGGTTACTATGTAATGTTCCTAGTACTAGTTCTGTCTAAATAGGGTCCCTACGTTATTAAAAAGTTATAGAAGTTTCGTTAGTCACACTATATATTGTAGTTGTTTGACTTCTTATCTTTGATATTTTTGATATACTAGTATATTTATCTATGTTTTATTCGAAAACTGTTTTAAGTCGTAGGTAAATACTATTTTGAGAGGTCTTTCACCTGTATCTTCCCTTATATGGAGTTGTTTATTTCCGGCATAGACTGTTTGGTTGTCGATTGTAGTTTGAGTTACTACTTACACGACACGAATTAATGAGTCAGCACAGGTTTAGAAACACTGGGGTACCTGACATAGGTCCCCTAAGAGGTCCGTTCTTATGACCTTACGACTTTCGTAAAGGAGATTTTAGTCCTTATTTTGTTCCTACAGGTGAGAGCGGTGAAAACAAGTAACGCATACGAGTTACAATCGACACTCAAACAACCCTTAAAAAATTAGTGTCAAAGTCAAAGTCATGAAGATTTACCAGACAAGTATAAAAAATAAGTAAGAGAAATAAAGAACTACTTATAACAATTTTCAAATAGTTAAAACAAATAAAAGAGGTTTTTGGTCGGAAATCAAAGTACCTAGAAACGATTATAAAAGAAGTAAAGACAAATTAAATAAAGACGGTATTAGAAAAACTGAAAAAAGGAAGATTGTTAAAATCGAAAATGAACAAGAAGATAATAACGAAATCGACATTCCAATCCAACAAACACTAAAAAGAATAAAGGAATACATTGTGACATGACGATAATTGAAGGGGTAATCTTAACGAAAATAACGTAGGGTATCCAAACCTTAGTAACACGAAAGTAAAAGTAAAGTAAGAGATCCACAAAAAATAAAGACGAAACTAAAGAAGTTACTAGGTGACCAACTTTCATTTTCGCAATCAGCGAGTTCAGCACGTCTGACATCGGGCGGTCAAGGAGACAGGCACCTTAAGAAATCCGTACTTATGACTTCACCCGACGGTAAAGAAAGAGGTACCCTAGAGGGGCTGGGTCCCTAGTTTGAGTCCAGAGAATTTAACGTCGGTCTAAGAAATGGTAGACTCGGTGGTCCCTTTGGGATAAGTCATTGTTTAACAAATCGGAGATACACAAACACAAAATATGTCGAAAAAAACATCAAATAATGATTAGAGTATCGAAGTACCTGGCTTATCTGTAAACTATACTGAAGTCAAGAGAATTTAAATGACTTCGAGTGAAACATCGGTCACACACCAGTTAGGACCTCTTACAAGGTACACGTGTTTGATTCCTACACTTAAGACGATGAAAACCTACATTGTGTAAAATTTATTGTTAATTCAGATAGGTCAAATTACACAGTAGATTTTCGGGACAAAAGAGAACATATGGATATAGTTATATACATACAAAATATTATATATATTTTATATATCAGTATTATTATAACTATTATTTAATATTAACACTAATTATTGTTATTAATTATTTATCATCAGTGTCATTATATTATATATAAGTTATTAATGAAATTTATATTTACATAATTTACGAGGTTGGTTTTCTGTCTCTCACCGACTTACCTATGATTTTGTTCTGGTGTATATACGATAGGTGTTCTCTAGGTGAAGTCTGGTTCCCTGTGTATATCTGACTTTCATCCCCCTACCTTTTCTATAAGGTACGTTTACCTTTAGTTTTCTTTTGACTTCAATGTTATCTGTATAGTATGTTTTATTTGGTATTTTATTTCTGACAATGTCTCTGTTTCCTGTAATATATTACTAGTTCACTAGTTTTGTTCTTCTGTATTGTTAACATTTGAATGTCCGCGGATTGTATCCTCATGGAGTTATATCTTCCGTTCATGATTATCGGTACTTATCTCTTTAGCTGTCCTTGTGTTGTCATCACCTTCTGAAATTGTAAGTTACAAGTCGTTACCTGTCTACTACGTAGATAAAAACAAGTGTAGTGTAGACATAATAATTTCTTTCTGACTGTATATCATCTCTAAATATACTTAAATAACTTAATTTATACTTTAATTACTTATATATATGTATGTGAATAAATTCCACTAGTAGTTTAATTTGAGATTAAAGACTCGGTAGATACCTCATCGTATTTTTCTTTTGTGTTCAATATACAGTGACAAGGTTTTCTCCTATTAACTATTAACCTTGTTTTTCAGTTTTGTTTCATCCTCCTACTCTTATGAACGGTTTATTTAAAATTCTTGTTTAACATACAACATACAGTTTTCGAAATATTATTTTTCCGTTCGTATTTGCCTTTTACAAATAACGACAAGTCATACACTCAATGGAGTAAAAATTTGAAAAGAGGTATAAAATGAAGTCATTCCATGTTTTAGTAATAAACGTCTACCTTCTTAATGTTTTCACCTCATAAGTTCTCTTAGTAGGTTATTTTATAACTAAATTACACACTTAATTCGTTCTGATGACTTGTATTCCCGTTTTAAGTTTTTATATACTCATGATTTGTTGATCTTCGACTCTAAAAATTTTTGTGTTAAAGATTATCCTATTTTCAAGTTTAAAGATCCTTACTTTGATCACTTTGTTCTGTTCGGACTCACTTCAAAATTTAAATAACAACTTTCTTTTAAATCTAGATACATTTATTTATCTGTAAGGTACAAAAGTTTGTCATTGGATTTTTGCGGTTAAGAGGGGTTTAATTAGGCATTAAAATTATATTAGGGTTAGTTTTAAAAACTTACACGTACACTCGTACACACCTATGTTCATACATTTGACTGTTTGATAAAAATTTTAAATGGATCTTTAAGTTTTTCGATTATTCGTATAGATTTTATTATAATTTCTCCTTTTATTTAAATTCAATAGTCGTAATTCTGAATAATAATATTTCGATGTGATTAGTTTTGTTACTCCCTAATTTTCATTTATATCTAGTCAGTTGGTTACCTTGTCTTTTTTTGAAGTCTTTTTATGTATGGACGTATGTGTGTTTGTGTGAATTTGTAAACTAAACACTGTTTTCGTCATGACGTCTCGTCACCCTTATCTTGTAGAAAAGTAATTCACCACGAACCAGTTACCTATAGGTGTAAACTTGGTGTCTGAATTTATTTTTTCCACTTTGTTAAGTCTAAGACGTCCACACGAGTCAGTATGGACTGAGACATGTTGTAGTACCCGATATTAGTCAGTGCAAGGAGACAAGTTCCGTAAAAGGTCCGTTCTTATGTCCTCACCAAACGATAAAGGATGAGGTCCACTAGAGAAGTGGGTCCCTAGATTGGGTACAGAGGAAGTAGAGGACGTAACCGTCCCTCTAAGGAATAGTGACCGTGATGTACCCTTCGGGAGTCTAAGACTTTGTTACATTTTATAGGAATCCTAACAGGTTCAAAAGAATTTATCCGTATAATATGATGTATTTTCCTCATGCAGTTCCGACATATAACAGTGGACGAATAAATTGAATATACGTCTCATGTAGTACTCTTTGCGACCTGACCTTTCTCGTGTTTGACCTTAGTTCTACCGGTCCTCTTTATAGTTATTGGAGTCTATACGTCTACTGTGGTGGGAATACCGTCATTCACTTCTCCTTGATTTTTCTGAGAACTGCTTTCACTTTCACCTCTCACTTTTTCAACCGAATTTCGAGTTGTAAGTCTTTTGCTTGTAGTACCGTAGGTCAGGGTAGTGAAGTACTCTTTATCTACCCCTTTGTCACCTTTGTCACAGTCTGGAATAAACCCCCCCGAGGTTTTAGTGACGTCTACCACTGACGTCGGTACTTTAATTTTCTGTGAGGAACCTTCTTTTCAATACTGGTTGGATCTATAGTATAACTTTTCGTCTCTTTAATGAAACGGTTGTTTCCAGGCATGAGGAAAAGGATAAACCTTGGTCAGACAACAAGGTGCAGGTCCAGATTGACAACGAAGGACTGGACGTATAACCAAAGAGTTCTCCGTCCAGTCTACCAGACCATAAGGGCAGAGAAAGTCTTAAAAGGTCAGATAACACTAGGTGTATCAGTTTCCGAAACCGTATCAGGTATTTCGTCTTTATCTACAAAAAGACCTTAAGAGAACGAAAAAGCTACTAGGTCGTCTACAACCCTTAAACTAGAGACCAAGGAGACGGAAAGGATTTTGGTCGAACTTGTACTTCGGGTGTCAAGTGCACAACGACTTCGGACCGAACCTCTTAAAACTCGTAATGAAATGATCGTACACTCTATTCACGTTAACACACCATCAAACTCGTAAGAAACCGTAACGGAAAGAAACCCTAACCTTACTTTTGACTGGAAAAGGTCAGGACACCGGTGACGACGTAAAAGGTTTAAACGACCGTATAACTCACGTCGTGAAAGTGTCGTAGTAGAAAGTCCTAAACTTTGTCGAGTTGACCGTAAGGTAGTGGAGGTGATCGAAACAAGCATCACTACGAAGGATTCCGGGTAGACTGAAGTGTAAATCCTACAGACCGAGATCCACTCACTAGTGTCGTAGCACTAATAGACCCAGCACTTCTAGAAAAACATGTCAAGACGACACATAAGAACGGTGAAGAAGTATTATAGAAGACGAAGACAATCCAGGTATGGTAAAGACAGGAAATAGTTCGGGTAGAAACGTACTTTACAAGGAAACCTTAGAGATTAAAAGTAATTCACTAGAGATCAGAAAGGGTAAGACGACAAAAAGGTAAGGTTTATCCTTTTCCTCATGCAGTTCCGACATATAACAGTGGGACGAATAAACTGAATATACGTCTCATGTAGTACTCTTTGAGACCTGACCTTCTTCGTGTTCGAACTTAGTTCTACCGGTCCTCTTTATAGATATTGGAGTCTATACGTCTACTGTGGTGGGAAGACCGTCTTTCACTTCTCCTTAATTTTTCGGAGAACTACTTTGACTTTAACCTCTCACTTTTTCAACCGAATTTCGAGTTGTAAGTTTTTTGTTTCTAGTACCGTAGACCAGGGTAGTGAAGTGCCCTTTCTCTACCCCTTTGTCACTTTGTCACCGTCTGAAATAAAACCCCCCGAGGTTTAAGTGATGTGTACCACTGACGTCGGTACTTTAATTTTCTGTGAATGAGGAACCTTCTTTTCAATACTGGTTGGATCTATCGTATAAGTTTTCGTCTCTGTAATGAAACGGTCGTTTCCAAGTAAAATCAGTTCCGATAACAAAAAGGTCATCAGTACATACCTACACTCTAAACCTGACACTTCTTTCGACTCGAGGTTTCTTAACTACAAAAACTTGACACCACAACCGCTTCTGAGAACTCTCAGGGAACCTGATGTTCCTCTAGGTTGGTCAGTTAAGACTTCCTCTAGTCGGAACCCACAATAAACCTTCCTTACTACGATTTCGACTTTGAGGTCATGAAACCGGTGAAGTACACTTCTCAACTGAGTAACCTTTTCTGAGACTACGACCCTCCCAAACCCCCGTCCTCCTCTTCCCCTACTGTCTCCTACTCTACCGTCCTACCGTAGTGACTGAACTACCTGCACTTAGACTCACTTGAGACCCTCAACGACTACCTGTCCCTCCGGACCGTACGATGCTAAGTACGCCAGCGTTTCACAGCCTGTGCTGACTCGTTGACTTGACTTGACTTAATGTATTTTTAGTCTTTAAGATAAGAAATTCAATAAAGTGATCCTCTTAGGTCTGTGTTTCACCTTCTATCAAGGTTATATGTATTAATTACTCCAAAATGGGTTTTATATAGTTTTTGATGTTCAGTAATTCATTGTTCGTTTGTTGAATTATCTTTTTATCTGTTTTGTGACTAATCGTAGAGTATTAACTTTCATCTCCGTAACGGTTACCTGTATCTTCTTTCCATGAGTTATCAGTAGTTCCTCTAATTTTAATTTTAGGATTATTGAGAGATGATGTGTGTGTGTGATCTTTCAAATTTTACTGTTTTTAACTATTACATTTTCAAATCATTCTTTTACTTTGTTTGGTTTAAAGACATAGGTGGACTATTGACATTTAATCATGTCAGTGAAACCTTTTCAATAACCGACGATAGATTATTTTGAGATTTATGGTATACTGTTACAAAGATGACAGTTCATAAAAGAGTCTACGTGACCTTCTATAAATATTTTTACAAGTACCTAATTAAATAAATATTATTAGGTTAGGTCTTTATTGGATGTACAAGTAGTTTCTATAGTGTATATATGCTTACCACCAAATCAGTATATTACTTCCTTGATAGTCACTTTTACTTCTTTGATAATGATATACTTCGTTTATACTACTCAGTGTTTCTTATTGTGACTTCTCATGTATGACATTATAAGGTAAAATATATTAACTTTTATATGTTTTTTATTATACAACGATCTTTAAATCTCCCTACGAATCAAAGTTCCTTCCTGTTTATTACTGGTCCTTCCTTATGAGTTCTTTAAAGATCATTATAAGATAAGGACTAGACCCAAGATCATGGTGTCTATACAAATAAAACACTTTTACATAGATCGACATGTGAATATTGAAAATTGGAAATAAACATAAAATAAAATTAATTTTTACAATATCTTCTCTTCTTTCGGAATTTTCATCTATAAGAGGAAAGTTCAGTCGTTTATACAGTACTCTACACGGGATTTAGAGGTTTTCTGACAAGTCTGGACCGGGTGAAGAAGGACTTAAGAGACTCTACCTTTAATCTGTGACTCGTACTAGGTCTGTAAGTCCTGATCGTTTCAGTAGTAAGAGTTTCAAATCACACTAAACCCTCAGGGATTTCTGTCAACTGACGACCCACATTGAGACTCAAAAACTATGTCGTTCAGGTCTTTAGTCGGATCTTTAAACGTTAAACTTTGATACCAAAGTCATGATTCTATCATCGATGGTAGAGTAAAAAAAGATAAAATGTATTGGGAAAAGGAACAAGTATAAAGTAAAAATTGGAGGTAATGACAAGAGTTCAGGAATAGGTACACTAATAATAATAATGAGAGTCTTCCGTTTGAAGTTACGATGATGTAAAATTTTTCTTTCTTATAAGTCCCAGACTAACGGGAGTTTTAAAGGTCAGGATATTGGAGACAAAGTTGTACCTGACTTATAGTCTTTAGACACATCTCGGAAAATTTTGTTGGTATTTAGTCGGGCCCCGAAGGGACTACCGAGTCTACCATTTCTTAGACGGACGTTACGCCCTCTGGAACTTAACTAGGGACCTAGTTCTTCTACGGGATCTCTTCCCTTACCGTTGGGTGAGGTCAAAAGAACGGACCTCTTAAGGTGTTTGTCTCTTGAAGTACTTGTCTTGTCAGGAGACTCCCCTATCGTTTCTCAACCTGTGTTGACTCGTTGATTGTAAAAGTGTGTTTAGTCGGAGTTGGGGTTCTAAGAATAAATGAACGAGTTATCCATTAAGATTACGTATCAATCCTAGTGACATTATTAAGTTCGTTTTATCGATGAGGTAAGTGAACCCATGAACTGGGGTAGAAAATGAGTTGAGTCCCAGAATTGAACTCAAGTGAATTCGACTATTTAGAGAGAGGTTATAATAGGATTTCCAGGTACATTCTAACTTCGGTTGTGGTAGGTGGAGGTTTATCCTTCTATTGATTTAAATAGAACCAGATTATTGATAAGAAAAGATTTTCATTAAAAAAGGAGAAGGGAAAGGTTTCAGGAGTCTTTTAAATGAAAACAAATTACAAAGATGTATAAATAGAGGGTCAGTAGGGAGTTGCCCGACTTTAGAAATAAAAAGAAGTATGTAAGATAACTTGGGAAAGAAGACTCGAGTTGTAACTGAAGGATTTCCTGTGTGTCAACAAGTCATAAAAATTGACTCAGAGAGTCACTGTCTACCGGAACAATAATTGGGTAATGAACGGAGAAGAAACCGAAGAGCACTTTATAAAAGGACTAATAAGAAAATCGACAGATTTTGAAGAATGGGTAGATAGTCAAGTCAATTCAAGTCAGTGGGTCAGCACAGGTCGAGAAACGTTGGGGTACTTAACGTCGTGTGGTCCGGAGGGACAGGTAATGGTAGAGGACCTCAAGTGAGTTTGAATGCAGGTAGCTCAGTCACTACGGTAGGTCGGTAGAGTAGGAGACAGCAGGGGAAGAGGAGGACGGGGGTTAGGGAGGGTCGTAGTCTCAGAAAAGGTTACTCAGTTGAAAAGCGTACTCCACCGGTTTCATGACCTCAAAGTCGAACTCGTAGTAAGGAAGGTTTATTGTGGGTCCCGACTAGAGGAAATCTTACCTGACCAACCTAGACGAGCGTCAGGTTCCCTGAGAGTTCTCAGAAGAGGTTGTGGTGGCAAGTTTTCGTAGTTAAGAAGTCGTGAGTCGGAAGAGGTGTCAGGTTGAGAGCGTAGGTATGTACTGGTGACCTTTTTGGTATTATTTCATCTTTATCTACAAAAAGACCTTGAGAGAACGAAAAAGGTACTAGGTCGCCTACAACCTTTAAAATAGAGACCATGGAAAAGATTTTGGTCGAACTTGTAGACCTTCAAACGGAGAATAAAGAGATAGTCAATGAAATTATAGTCTCGAGGGATCCGAAGATGAGAAGAAGATTTTTAAATATGAAAGAGGTTTCCACTATCATAGGTGAGAGAAATACAGTTAATGTGAGGTCCATATGACTACTAAAAAATTAGATGTATTAAATCAATTCAGAGAAAGTGACAGGTGAGTTTACGGATACCCCTTAGAAGTTAAAATTATTTTGTATAATCGGTCAAACACATGGTTAATGGAAAAGGTTTTAGAAAGGTAAAGTATCACTTCGTGACAGGTAACCTTGAGTAAAACAGTTTATTAATAACATTTAATATATTTGTTTCTTAAGAGTTAAAGTATAAATTTAGACTACACAAAAAATCCTTAAAAGAGGGACAAGATAAAGTATCCTGTCTAGCGACGTGTCAGTAAATACAGAACATAAATAAAAATATTTATAGAGTGTCACAAAATGGTATAGATTTTAATATTTTGAACTCGGTTTAAATGAACTTTTACCTTTAAAATTTTAGACTCACTTAGACAACTAAATAAAATATTTTGTGTTCTAAATCTATATACGAACCAGAAAACGTAACGTCTGTTTAAGAGATGGTAGACTCGGGGGTCCCTTCGGGGGTATACGAACCTTAAATTAATCATTAGTTTTATAAATAGAATTTACTATAACTTATCTTACCAAAACGTCCTATAGTGACCGAAAATATACTTGAAACTTACTAAAAAAAGAATTATTTTAACATCACAGAGGGAGGAGGTTAAGTTCAAACGACTTGAATGTCATACTTACTAAAAGTTTTAAAAATTCTTTCTATAACGTAAGAAACTTCTGTCGTTAGTACAATTGTTTCGATTGTCATCAATATATAAACTCATAATTAAAAAAGATAGTTGTAACTTCACTTTCACAATCAACAAGATCGGTACAGGTTGAGAAACACTGGAATACCTCACATCGAATGTTCCGAGGAGACGGGTACCTTAAGAGGTCCGTTCTTATGTCCTCATCCATCAGTAAGGGAAGAACTCCCCTAGAAGGACAGAGGACCCTGATTGGGTTCAGAGGGTGTAACGTCCGTCTGAGGAATGGTAGATCGGTGGTTCTTGTCGTTCGATGATTGAAATATACATATTTTATAAACAAATAAAGAGGGACATAAAAAACCAACTGAATAGATAGGTACGAGATAGTAAAGAGTCACCTTGTTTTAATTATAGAATGGTTGTAGTTAAGTACAAAAGAGTGAACATGTTTATTTTACATAAACTATTTCCTTCATTTATCATAAAAAATTTCACCTTTAGTTTACCATAGTTAGTGTAAAAGGATAAACGTTGTAAGATGAGTCAAGTCAAGTCAAGTCACCGAGTCAGTGCAGGTCGAGAAACACTAGGACACCTGACTTCGTCCGGTCCTCAGGGACTGATAACGGTTGAGGGCCTTAAACGAGTTTAGTTACATATAGCTCAACCACTACGGTAGGTTGATAGATTAGGAGACAGTAGGGTAAGAGGAGAACGGAAGTTAGAAAGGGTCGTAGTCCCAGAAAAGATTACTCAGTGAAAAAGCATGGTCCACCGGTTTTATAACCTCGAAGTCGTAGTCGTAATCAGGAAAGTTACTTGTAAGTCCTGACTAAAGGAAATTCTAACTAACCAAACTAGTGGAATGTCGGGTTCCCTGAGAGTTCTTAAAAGAGGTTGTGGTATCAAGTCTTTGTAGTTAAGAAGTCACGAGTCAAAAGAAATGCCAGGTCTCGAGTGTAGGTATGTACTAATGACCTTTTTTGTATTGAAACTGATCTACCTAGAAACAGTCGTTTCATTGTAGAGACGAAAAATTATACGAGAGATCCAAAAAGTATCGAAAAGAAGGTTCCTCGTTTGCATAAAATTATAGTACCGACGTCAGTGGTAGACGTCAATAAAACCTCGGGTTCTTTTATTTCAGAGAGTGACGAGGGTAACAAAGGTTAGATAAACATTACTTCACTACCCTTTCCTACAGTACTAGAATCAAACAAGTCACAACTTAAAATTCGGTCGAAAAAATAAGAGGAGAAAGTGAAAGTAGTTGTCCGTGAGATCAAGGAGAAGTACAAGATGGTAATCCCACCATTGTAGATGTATAGACTATAACTATAAAGATGACTGTTAGAACTAAGGTCAAACACGAAGTAGGTCGACCCTTAAAACACACTACATGAGACATATATTCAATTTATTTGTTCCACTGTTATATGTTGTAACACATGAGGTAAGGGTTAAACCTTCGTCAAGTGACAAAATATAGGTAAAGACAACGAAGAAGTGGCCGTATGTCTAAAGAGTCCTCCGTACATTCTACCGGACCATAAGGGTACAGAAATTCTTAAAAGGTGTCAAACAACACTAGGTCGTCAGTTTCCAAAACCGATCAGTTATTTCTCTTCATATACAAAAAGATCTTGAGAGAACGAAAAAACTACTAGGTCACCTGCAACCGTTAAACGAGAGACCAAGGAGACGGAAAAGATTTAGGTCGAACTTGTAGACCTTCAAGAACCAAGTATATGACAACTTGGGATCGAACCTCCTAAAACTCCTAATCAAACGATCGTACACTCTACTCACGTTGACATACCGTCAAAATTGTAAGTAACCGTAACGGAAAGAATCCCTGACCTTACTTTTGACTGGAAAAGGTCAGGACACCGGTGACCACTCAAATGGTTTAAACGACCGTATATCTCACGTCGTGAAAGTGTTGTATTTAAAAATCCTAAACTTTATCGAGTCGACCTTAAGGTAGTGGAGGTGATCGAAACAAACATCACTACGAAGGATTCCGGGTGAACTGAAGTGTGAGGTCCTACAGACCGAGACCCACTCACTAGCGTGATACACCAATAGACCCAATAATTCTAGAAAAAACATGTCAAGAAGACACATAAGAACGGTGGAGAAGAATTATATAAGACGAGACAATCCAAATATAGTAAATACAGGAAATAACACGGTAGAAACGTACTTTACAAGGGAACCATAGAGATTAAAAGAACTTCTCTAGATATCAGAAAGGGTGAGGTAACAAAAGGAGATAAAGAAACGTAACTAGTGACTCCTTTCGAAAGAATAGAGAAGAACGATAAGAAACCTTGAGACTTAAGTCTACTTATATAGAAAGGAAAAAAGGAAACAGAATACGTAGAGAAGAAAGAGTCGATGAAAATTCGGGAGGAGTCTGTCGGTAAAACGGTAAAACGTAAAGAAAAACCCCCCTACCAGAACTAGTGATGATGTACATGTTACAGTGATGGTAGACAGGAAACAAGAAGTCCGTGAGATAGTCTAGATTAGGGAATTTAGATAAACACTGAAGGTAATGTATTAGCATTCCCTAAACTAAATCCAGTATGGACTTACCAGATCACCAAAAGGGATGAAAGAAGTTAAATTCAGACTTACAACGTTATGTCTCTAGTACTACACTCGGTGTCAGTCGAGGGACAGAACCAAAACGACTGACATATGTCGAAGAGGTAGAAGCCGACGTTTCTTATATTCGTTAGAGTAAAGCCATAACTGGTAGAGAAAGATTAAATGGACGTCTTATATTTACCGTACGTTAGAACTGGAGTAATCAGTGACTTAATAGGGTTCATGAGTCTTGTTCCGACCAAATATCAAGAAGACATTTATTATAAAATAGACCAATTTATATAAAAATAAACGAGGGGTCATACAGGTACTTTAAAGAACCTGTTAATAAACTCTCTGTCAAAATACCATTCAGATCTTCACCCTCGAGATCTTAATGTCTCCGGGGTCCTGTTTAGACTATGAGTATTTAACGCGATAGATTAAGTTAAATGAATTTAATTAAGATTCGACATAAAAATAACCATTTTAATAGTAATAAAACTATCACATGTAAATGACTGAATGAAAAACGGTTATTAAAGAGTTAATACACAGTCAGCGAGTCAGCACAGGTGGAAGCGTTGGGGTACCTAACATCGGGTGGACTAAGGAGACAGGTTCCCTAAGAGGACCGTTCTCATGACCTCACCCAACGGTAAAGGAAGAGGTCCCCTAGAAGGGTTGGGTCCCTAACTTGAGTGTAGAGGACGTAACGTCCGCCTAAGAAATGACAGACTCGGTGGTCCCTTCGGGGGAGTTAAAAGTCTATAACATTTTTAAGT
This sequence comes from Capra ibex, assembly GCA_006410555.1. Lineage (NCBI taxonomy): Eukaryota > Metazoa > Chordata > Mammalia > Artiodactyla > Bovidae > Capra > Capra ibex. The sequence goes on from SJYO01049755.1 coordinate 21,194,963, forward strand.
TAACAAAACCCCCTCCTTTGACTCCGTGTAACTGGGGGGGTGGGGTCCAGAGATAAACGGTCAGGTTCCAGATCACGTGTGGGAGGACGAGAGGTGGGGGTTGTCTTACTTAACGTCAATGTATAAAAGATAAAAAGAATAGTCACAGAATCTTCAAAATAAAAACATCCATCTTTCCAAGGATGTTCCACTACCGTGTTGATGGAACAATGAGGGAGACCGTTTTAAGGGTGTCGTCCCACGATTCTTCTGTGAGAGTGAAGGTACAAAAAGTAAAGTGAGAATGGTAGAGATGATCAATTTTCTGTCCAAGTTACGACGAGTAACAACGAGTAAAAAGACGATGTTTTATCTCATCATCCTTCTCTTTTCTTTCACTCCTTTTTTCATAGTTTAGAAACAAGTACACCTAGGGACTCTTTCCCGTTTAATAATTTAATAAAACCACATTAAACTTCAGAAGGTGTCTTGGATTAACGAATTTTGAATCGAGAGAGAGTTAGAAGAGGACTTAAATGACATAAAATTTATATCCAAAATAAACTTATAATAAGGTTTGGTTACTTTAAGTCTTCTTTGATCTATAAATTACTTTGAATCAGTTAAAGTCAATAATTACCCATTATAAGTAACACATATACTTCCGTGATAAGATTGGAAAACTTTATCTACTAGTTTACATTAGGATTCTTATTGAGATACTCCTTTTGTCACTTTATTTTGTTATTAATAAACATAGACTGTCTTCTCCTTTAGCCCCGTGTCTTTCCAGATATTGATAGGGTTTTAGTGTATCGATTTTTCACCATCCCGGTCCAAAGTTTACTTCGGTAGATTCTCTTGACCAGATTAGAGTCATGTGTGACATCAAACTAAATTTTTTTTTTTTTTCGTTCACTCCTTTTTCAGTTCTTATATCACATGGTTGTATATATTACCACGTCCGTTATACTTCTTTAACTTTCTCTACGGATTTCCTCCTTTTTTCTGGTTTAGTTTGGTTTCTGTATCTTTTGTTCCTAAAAGGAATAAAAAAGATCTTTCGGGGAGGATTCAGTTCTGTACGTACTACTTTTATTTGTTCCAAATACCGTTTAAAAATAGAGTTAAGTAGTAAAAGATATGAACTTATTCTTAGTTATCCTTTTTATTAATTTATGTTTTAAAGTTGTGACCCATTTGTTGACCTTATATTGTATGTAAAATGTAAGATCTAAACCAAATAATCATTCGAAGTTAGTGTTCTAATACCACTAAATACTTTTATTTTGATACAAGAATTATAAAATACGAGAAAACTTAATAAGACTTAATTAAATAGTTTTTATACTAAATTTCTCTTATAAATTTGAAAGTTTAATTTATAAAGTTTATTTTACGAATATAAATAATATAATTATCTTTCGAAAAATTTACCGAAATATTAAGTGTTAATTCCAAAATCGGATTATTGTGTTACATGTTATACGAACGTATATACGATTGTACCCGAAGGAGACACAGAGTCGCCATTTCTTAAACGGATATTACGTCCTCTATATTCTCTACAGCCAACCTAGAGACCCAGACCTTCTAGGGGACTTCGTCCCGTACCGTAGGGTTGGTTGAGGTTATAAGAACGGACCTCTTAAGGTACCTGTCATCTCGGACCTCCCGATGTCAGGTGTTCTGGTGTTTCTTAACCTGTACTGACTTCGCTGAATCATACGTGCGTGTGTATGTGATTGTCCGTCAAGTCAAGTCAGTGAGTCAGTACGGGTTGAGAAACGTTCGAGTACCTAACGTCGTGTGATCCGACAGGATAGGTAGTGACTGAGGACCTTGAACGAGTTTGAGTACAAGTAACTCAGTCACTACGGTAGGTTGGTAGAGTAGGAGACAGCCAGGGGAAGAGGAGGACGGAAGTTAGAACGGGTCTTAGTCCCAGAAAAGGTTACTCAGACAAACGTAGTCCATCGGTTTCATAACCTCGAATTCGAAGTCGTAGTTGGGAAGGTTCCTTATAAGTCCTGACTAATGGAAATCCTAACTGACCAACCTAGAGGAACGTCAGGTTCCCTGGGAGTCCTCAGAAGAGGTTGTTGTGTCAAGTTTTCGTAGTTAAAAAGTCGTGATTCCGTTACCGTGGGGTGAGGTCATGAGAACGGACCTTTTAGGGTACCTGTCTCCTCGGACCATCCGACGTCAGGTACCCCAACGATTCTCAGTCTGTGCTGACACGTTGAAGTGAAAGTGAAAAGTGAAAGTACGTAACCTCTTCCTTTACCGTTGGGTGAGGTCACAAGAACGGACCTCTTAGGGTCCCTGCCCCCTCGGACCACTCGACGGCAGATACCCCAGCGTGTCTCAGCCTGTGTTGACTTCGCTGAATCGTCGTCGTCGTCGTCGTTGAAAGAAATACAAGGTTGAGAGTGTAGGTATATACTGATGACCTTCTTTATATCGAAACTGATCTACCTAGAAACAGTCGTTTCATTACAGAGACGAAAAATTATACGACAGATCCAACCAGTATTGAAAAGAAGGTTCCTCGTTCACAAAAAAATTAAAGTACCAACGTCAGTGGTAGACGTTACTAAAACCTCGAGTTCTTTAATTGTCCGTTTGTCTACGTATTTATATGTTGGAATTTTACGGTTTCTTTTACTCCAATATTACTTAGGTAGACATTTGATAAAGTTCATTTTAATAATTGAAATTACTAAAATCACCCTAATCCGTTATGAGTGTATTACGAGAACACGTTTAAGTACTAATGTCAACTGGGAACTTCTTGTACCCAAACTTAATACTTCCAAGTGAATACACACCTGAGGAAAAGTTATTTATATATATATATACTGTCGTAGCGTACTGGATACAAACCAATTTAGGTGTCTTCTTCTTAAGTCGATTGGGTGTCTCCACACACACACACACAGACTGAGACGTTATGCTAACTTATATCGGACGGGGTGAGGAGACAGGTACCCTAAAAGGTCCGTTCTTATGACTCCACTTAACGGTAAAGGAGAGACTCCCGTAGAAGGTCTGTGTCCATATCTTGAGTGTAGAGGACAGAGGACGTGACCGTCCGTCTAAGAAATAGTCACTCGATTTTTATTTTTGAATATACGTTTAAGGTTGACACGACCTCAGGTACAGGGATTGGGGGTATAACAAGCTCAGTCGACGTACAATGTAATCATAACTGTTTTACATGTTGTGTAACTTTATATCGGTGAATTGTTAATGTGTGAATACAAATAGTTCTTTAAACAAGAATACATTTAATGACTTTAGACTATGGAACTACTATAAGAAGAAAAAATTATAATAAAAGATTTGATTTCCTCATAAGCATAAAAAACATAGAGTTTACATATAAGAATCGTTGTTTCGAGACCTACATAAAAATCCGAATAAATTATACACAATGAAGAAAAAAAGAAAGAAAGAAAGAAACCTTCCCTACCTTACCATATCAGATGTTGATAGACCACTGTACTCTACCTACTTTACCTTTTAATACGTCTAATGATAACATATAAAAACAACTACTGACAAGAAATTGTAGGACATTATTTTACAGTACAGATTTTTGTCATAAAAAGTATATGTACACTTACACAACTAGTTTTAATGTAAAAGTAAACTAGTTAAAATTTTCACTTCTTATTTATTTTATATTTGGGATTTTTGGAGACAGTCACTGCATACGATGTAAATTTGTCACTAAAGTAAATAAGTTAACTATTAGACTCGTAGTTAGAACATATTCCGTAATGATATTCTTTATACATAGTCTAAAATTATGTTGGTTCACCGATACCGTTTTTACATGACTAGTTTTTGATGTCCGTTAGTTTCACATTTAAAAATCGAACGTAACAAGTAGATTTTAGAACGGGGGATGATGAATAGAGCCAATGGGAAAATTCTACAGTCAAAGGTACACCAATCTCTTATACTTGATTAAAAATATCTCAGGTTTCGGTTAATATTGACCCTTCCATTCAGGTTTCGGTTTACATTTGTTCAAAACTATGAGACGACAAGACTTATTAAAGAGAGAACCGTACTCCTTACTTTTGAACCGACGTGTTAGTTAGCATGGTTGTCTCCATATATCATGTGGGTGTAAATGTACGTCCCAGGGTCCTTGTTGTTTTGAACATAAAAAGATTTGTCAATTAAAATCGTAGGTGGGTTTACAGTCACTCGGTCAATCACTCCACTTCGACGTGAAATTTACTACAGGTTTACGAAAAAATATCTCACGATTGTAAACGTATTTTAGTCGAAAAGACACAGAATACAAAAGTTTAGTTAAGTTGAAACACACGATTATTAAATGATCTCGGGACTTCTATTTCTTCGTACGTCCAGTCGGTACACACGACGATTTAGGGGTTTCCTTTGAAAGTGATTTTTGGTTTTCTAACTGTGGTCTGTTCTAATCGTTTTCTTAATCAGTACGTGTTAGTTGACACAATTGACCCCTTTTTTTTGTAGACGAAGAGAACAGGAAGTCCTTTTACGATAGTCCCATCTCATAATTACGAAGGTCGTATATAATAATGTACGAAGACTCACACGGTAACCAAAGATACTTCTACCTAAACAATGTTGGTCGATGGTGTCGATGAAATTTACGAGGATTACTTCTCCCGTTCATTTTCTAAGTGACGGAACACGATAAATTAAGGGTCTGGATCGATCTGGGTTTCTGGAGGGGTACCTTATGTTGTCAATTCAGGGAAAGAGTCAGACCTTTACTTCTCCGAACCCGAGACGGAAGTTTTTACGAGATATTACTAACTCAAAAGGTTTGGTTTGTTGGTTGTTTGTTTTTATAACAACTAATTTTGTTTCCTTCTTTTGAGATGGTCTATCGATTTCTAGTAATTTCGAGTTAAAGAGTCTTTTAACCCTTAAACATGTCAACAATAAAAAAATTATACAATTTAAAATTTTAGAGTTTGATTCTTAATATTTATTTTATCCTTCTAAAATTTTATTTGTAAGTAAGTTTATGGAGAATTTCGTAGATCATTATAAATTTTAGACCTGATAAACCCTCGTAATAAAATAACGATGATAGTTGTTTATTTGGTCTCTTGTCTTTTCTTTCTTTTACGTATTTTACCTATTTTCTACATAATATATCAAATTGAGAAAATACAAATCAAGTGGAGAAAATTCTAGGTGTAGTTCTTTTCTTTAGTAAAATCGTTTTCATGAAATCGGTTACTCCACTAAAGAAGGACTCTATAGTAGAAAGAAAGATGGACTTTAGATGTCCCTGTATCGTTTAACACTGCATGTGACCTAAGTCATTGAAGTAACTTACTCGTATATATAATACGTCTTGGAGACCAACTGTGACATAACAATTAATTTGGAACAAGTGTCCGGATTTTTACTCCTTTATTCGAGTCTCTCCCATTATTTAAATAGGAGGTAATGTGTCGATTTGTACATCTAAATCTTTTTGACACAATTGTGACACACAAGTCGTTTTCTTTTAGACAGGGGTATCTACAGTAGTGACCATTGGATGTTGATATAATGAAATGTACCGTTTTCTATTAATTTCAACGTTTACGTTGATTCCAACGATTAGTCGACTCAAACTTTACTATCTAATGGGATTAATAGAGTCGTCCTCTGTGCGACTTTTACGAATTTAAGTGTGTATGTGTTGATGTTTATGTTTACATACACACACACTGTTATTTTATTACATACATTTTTATATATAAATTTTTATACATTTCATATAGACATAAAGTTTTTTATATAATTGTTTATATCCCCACCATTTCTTAGGTGGATGGTTACGTCCTCTGTGTTCTCCGTACATAGTCTATACACAAAAGAGAGAACATGGTGACTTTAAATAAACGATTTTCCTTCACTTCTCATAATAAATTTGACCTTTAATTTAATATATTTAGTGTAAAAGTATAAACATTGTAAACTTATCGAAAAAAAATTTGAATCTTATTTTGGTTATAAGAATGGTGTTGGAATTACTAGGGTTAGGTGTCTGGAGTCTGGTGTCTGGGAACTCCAATGGAGTTCGGTGTCACAAGTAAAAGGTAAAGGAATTTAAATTGTTTCAAGGGAGATTGAAATCCTGGAAACAAGATTTGATGACGCAAGTAAGATTTGATAAGGAGTTCTAGAAGGGTTCCGACTGATTTGCTACGGTAAGTTCGATCACTCTGGAAGGAATATGGTGACCATTAATTTTTAAAAATTAAAATCTTGATGTATTAAAACCACTGTTTGAGTTTTGTGCAACCAATTAGGAGCTAATGTTCCCGAACATTTAAGTTAGACAAATTTGGTGATTTTTCATTTCAATAGAATAAAGAGTTATTCTTTATTTTTAGATTGGTTTAGGAACATGTTTGATATCACATAAACCGTTATAGACAAAACTCTTCACATTCGTCCTTTTATTACTAGAAATCAAGATGAGGGAATTATTAAAGTAAATTTATCTTTTAAGATCCAGTGAACACCATTGTCTGTGTTACACAAGTCTGATAAATATACCTTTATCGACGGAAAGAAAAAGTTGTCACCATCCTTACGTTTGATAGTGTTTGGTTGAAGTTGGCTTTTGAAATTATTTCTTTTTTATTTTTACCTTCACGTATTTGTAGTAACCATTGTTGAGTTTAATTAACATTACCTTGTGTTTTGTATTAATTTCATGATTTTTGATATGTACTCTTATTATCTAAAATTGTATTCGGTTCTGTAGTGATTTAATTACTAATATACAGACATATATATAATTTTATACAGTTACAATACTATTTGGGTTCTGTCTGAAAATGTTGGTCTTTAAGGTTAAAGTTTGAAAAGAGATGAAAAAATACTATATTTATTTATATTTTTTAACTTAAACACGAAAGTATAAAATGGATGTTTGTTTTTAAATTTACAAAAAAGAAAGTTTATTCTTTACCTATTAGAACATTCATTATGTCGAGAAATAGTAACAACTCGAAACTGAGAATTATCGAAAAATTTTTCGATTATTATAAATGTGACAGTTAGTGTATATAGTCATAGTACATAGTTTTCTAATGTAATCTGAATATATCCTTTTTCATAAATATTGTGTCCGTGTCATCAGATTAAATATAGTGAGAAAACAACCAATAGAATTAACGAAACGAGATCTAAAGGTTTTCGTAACGACGACGACGACGACGACGATTCAGCGAAGTCAGCACAGGCTGAGATACGTTGGGGTATCTGTCGTCAGGTGGTCCGAGGGGGTAGGGACCCTAAGAGGTCCGTTCTTGTGACCTCACCCAACGGTAAAGAAAAAGGTTACGTACTTTCACTTTTCACTTTCACTTCAGTGAGTCAACACAGGTTGAGAATCGTTGGAATACCTGACATCGGAAGGTCCGACGAGGTAGGTAAAAGGTCCGTTCTCATGACCTCACCCAACGGTAACGGAAGAGGTTGATTTCCTTTGAGTTAATATTATACTACAGTCCTGACAATATTAGATAAGTTAATTAAAATGAATATAAACTTTTTATTTACTTGTGTCTCTTCCGTTTTCTAGATCATACATACTCTTTGGGATATACGTGGGTTTCACACACAAGTCAAGTCACGTCAAGTCAACGATTCAGTACAGGCTGAGAAACACTGGGGTACTTAGCGTCGTGCGGTCCGGAGGGACAGGTAGTGGTTGAGGGCCTCAAGTGAGTCTGAACATAGGTAGCTCAGTCACTACGGTAGGTCGGTAGAGTAGGAGACAGCAGGGGAAGAGGAGGACGGAGGTTAGGGAGGGTCGTAGTCTCAGAAAAGGTTACTCAGTTGAGGAATGTACTCCACCTGTTTCATGACCTCAAAGTCGAATTCGTAGTAAGGAAGGTTTCTTTAGGATCCTACTAGAGGAAGTCTTACCTGACCAACCTAGAGGAACGTCAGGTTCCCTGAGAGTTTCAGAAGAGGTTGTGGTGTCAAGTTTTCGTAGTTAAGAAGCCGCGAGTCGGAATGAGTGTCAGGTTAAGAGTGTACATATGTACTGGTGTCCTTTTTTTATCGGAACTGATCTACCTGGAATCAGCCCTTTCATTACAGAGACGAAAACTTATACGATAGATCCAACCAGTATTGAAAAGAAGGTTCCTCATTCGCAGAAAATTAAAGTACCAACTCCAGTGGTAGACGTCAATGAAACCTCGGGTTTTTTTATTTCAGACTGTGACAAAAGTGACAAAGGGGTAGATAAAGGGTACTTCACTACCCTGGTCTACGGTACTAAAAGCAAAAGACTTACAACTCGAAATTCGGTTGAAAAAGTGAGAGGAGAAAGTGAAAGTAGTTCTCCGAAAAATCAAGGAGAAGTGAAAGACGGTATTCCCACCACAGTAGACGTATAGACTCCAATAACTATAAAGGAGACCCTTAGAACTATGGTCGAACACGAAGAAGGTCAGGTCGCAAAGAGTACTACATGACACGGATATTCAATTTATTCGTCCCACTGTTATATGTTGGAACGGTATGAGGAAAAGGATAAACCTTGGTCAGATAACAAGGTACAGGTCAAGATTGACGACGAAGGACTGGACATATGTCTAAAGAGTCTCCGTCCAGTCTACCAGACCATAAGGGTAGAGAAAGTCTTAAAAGGTGTCAGACAACACTAGGTGTGTCAGTTTCCGAAACCGTATCAGTTATTTCGTCTTTATCTACAAGAAAGACCTTGAGAGAACGAAAAAGCTACTAGGTTGCCTACAACCCTTAAACTAGAGACCAAGGAGACGGAAAAGATTTTAGTCGAACTTGTAGTCCTTCAAGTAGTCCTTCAAGTCGGTCCGAGTTTTCATTAAAACTCGTAATGAAATGATCGTACACTCTACTCACGTTAACACACCATCAAACTCGTAAGAAACCGTAACGGAAAGAAACCCTAACCTTACTTTTGACTGGAAAAGGTCAGGACACCGGTGACGACTCAAAAGGTGTAAACGACCGTATAACTTACGTCGTGAAAGTGTCGTAGTAGAAAGTCCTAAACTTTATCGAGGTGACCTTAAGGTAGTGGAGGTGACCGAAACAAGTATCACTACGAAGGATTCCGGGTGAACTGAAGTGTAAGGTCCTACAGACCGAGATCTTGTCACTAGTGTGGTAGTACTAATAGACCCACCACTTCTAGAAAAGACATGTCAAGAAGACGCATAAGTACGGTGGAGAAGAATTATAGAAGACGAAGACAATCCAGGTATGGTAAAGACAGGAAATAGTTCGGGTAGAAACGTACTTTACAAGGGAACTATAGAGATTAAAAGAACTTCTCTAGAGATCAGAAAGGGTAAGACAGGAAAAGGAGATAAAGAAACGTAACTAGTGACTTCTTCCGAAAGAATAGAGAAGAACGATAAGAAACCTTGAGACGTAAGTCTACGAATATAGAAATGAAAAGAGGAAACGAAAAGTGGAGAGAAGAAAAGTATCGATAAACATTCAGGAGGGGTCTGTCGGCAAAACGAAAAAAAGTAAAGAAAAGGTACCCCTACAAGAACTAGGGACAGAGGACATGTTACAGTACTTGGAGTAAGGTATCAAGTAGTCCGTGAGATAGATAGTCTAGATCCGGGAATTTAGATATAGAGTGAAGGTGACACATTAGTATTCCCTCAAGTAAATCCAGTATGGACGTACCAGATCTCCAAAAGGGATGAAGGGAATTAAATTCGGACTTAAACCATTAGTCCTCAAGTACTAGACTCGGTGTCAGTCGAGGACCAGAACAAAAACAACTGACATATCTCGAACAGGTAGAAACCGACGTTGCTTATATTAGTTAGACTAAAACCACAACTGGTAGACCACTACAGGTATACATCTTAGAAGAGAACACAACAACCTTTTCCCAACGATGGTCGCGTGATTCGCGTCCACTCTTCTCGATGTGGTGTAGGCTCCAGCCCCGTCTTCAACCCTCCTGGGGTACGGGTTTCCCGCCGCCGGTTCTCCTCAATGGGGTCCAGGCTCCAGTCCCCGTCGTCGGCTCTCACGGTCCGACGTTGCCGCTTCCTTGCCGGATCTCCTCGATGGAGGTAGGCTCCAGTCCCCGCCGGCCATCCTCGATGCGGTACGGGTTCCGGCCCCGCCACCGGTTCTCCTCGTTGGGGTGCAGGTTCCTCGCCACCGACGCGTCCGTGTCCTCCCGGATCTCCTCGATAGGGTGTAACTTTCACACACATATGTATATATATATGTTTTTTTTTTTTTATATCGACAGAGAGACTTTAGGAACAAGAAAGAGAGTACAGGGTTTAAGAAAGTGTTATTGTGTTAGTACGGTTGATTAAAACGTATAAAGAAGTCTATAAGATTATAGATAGTGAGTCTGAATGTCACTTATGTACACGTATCCCATAAATAAATCTCTCGAATAAAGTGTAATCGAAATCTACGTAATCTGTGTGTTACGTAGAAATCCCAACCCTCTCCGGAGATTCGTAATGACGTTGGGTAGTTGAATAAACCACCCTTGTCCCTCGACTGACACCGAGTCTAGTACTTGAGGAATAACGGTTTAAGTCTGAATCTAATTTTTTTCATTCGTTTTCGTGATCCAGTAAGTCCATACTGGATTTAGTTTAGGGAATACTATTATGTCAATTTCACTGTTTGTCTAAGTTCCCTAATCCAGACTGTCTCACGGACTTCTTGCCACCTACCTCCAAACACTGTGACATGCCCTCCGTACCTAGTTCTGGTGTGGGTTCTTTTTCTTTACGTTTTCCGTTTTACCAACAGAGTCCCCCGGAATGTTTATCGATACTTTTCTTCTCTTCACTTCCCGTTTCCTCTTTTTCTTTCTATATGGGTAAACTTACGTCTCAAGGTTTCTTATCGTTCCCCTCTATTCTTTCGGAAGGAGTCACTAATCGCGTTTCTTTATCTCCTTTTGTTATGTTACCCTTTCTTATCTCTAGAGAAGTTCTTTGAATCTCTATGGTTCCCTTGTAAAGTACGTTTCTACCCGAGTCATTTCCTGTCTTTACCATACCTGGATTGTCTTCGTCTTCTATAATTCTTCTTCTCCGTTTTTATATGTCTTCTTGATATGTTTTTTCTAGAAGTGTTGACTCTTTTAGTACTACCATATTAGTGAGTGGGATCTCGGAATGTAGGACCTCACACTTCAGTTCTCCCGGAATCCTTCGTAATGATGTTTTTTTGGAGCCCCTCCACTACCTTAAGGTGAACTCGATAAAGGTTAGTATTTTGTACTACGACACTTTCACGCCGTGAATTATACGGTCATTTAAACCTTTTGAGTCGTCACCGGTCTCCTGATCTTTTCCAGTCACAAGTAAGGTTAGGGTTTCTTTCATTTACGGTTTTTTACAATTTTGACACTGTGTTAACGTGAGTAGAGTGTGCGATCGTTTCATTACGAGTTTTTTAAGAGGTTCGGTTCGAAGTTACTATGTACTTGTCACTTGAAGGTCTACAAACTCCACCTAACTCTTTTCCGTCTCCTTGGTCTCTAGTTTAACGGTTGTAGGCGACCTAGTAGCTTTTTCGTTCTCTCAAGGTCTTTTTGTGGATGAAGACGAAATAACTGATGCTGTTTCGGAAACTGACACACCTAGTGTCGTTTGACACTTATAAAGACTTTCTCTACCCTTACGGTCTGGTGGACTGGACTGAGAAGTCTTTAGACATACGTCCACTCCTTTGTTGTCAATCTTGATCTGTACCTTGTTGTCTGACCAAGGTGGATCCCTTTCCTCATACACTTCCGACATATAACAGTGGTACGAATAAATTGAATATACGTGTCATGTAGTACTCTTTGCAACCTGACCTTCTTTGTGTTCGACCGTAGTTCTAAGGGCCCTCTTTATAGTTATTGGAGTCTATACGTCTACTGTGGTGGGAATACCTTCTTGTACTTCTTCTTGATTTCTCGGAGAACTACTTTCACTTTGTCCTCTCACTTTTTCAACCGAATTTCGAGTTATAAGTCTTTTGATTCTAGTACCATAGACCAGGATAGTGAAGTTCCGTTTATCTACTCCTTTGACCTTTGGTACTGTCTAAAATATAAACCCCCGAGGTTTTGATGAGGTCTAACACTGATATCAGTACTTTAATTCTGTGAATGAGGAACCTTCTTTTCGATACTGGTTGGATCTGTCGTATAATTTTTCGTCTCTGTAATGAAACGGTTGTTTCCAGGTAGAAAAGTTTCGATACAAAAAAAGGTCATCAGAACATGCCTACACTCTCAACCTGATATTTCTTTCGATTCGTGTCTTCTTAACTACGAAAACTTGACACCACAACCTCTTCTGAGGACTCTCAGGGAACCTGTCGTTCCTCTAGGTTACTCAGGTAGCATTTCCTTTAGTCAGGACTTATAAGAAACCTTTCTGACTACGACTTCTACTGGAGGTTATGAAACCGGTGGACTACGTTTATTGAGAAAACTTTTTTGGGAATACGACCCTTTCAAACTTTCGTCTTCCTTTTCCATTGTTGTATCCTACTCTACCAACCTACCGTAATGGCTGAGTTACATGTACTCAAACTCACTTGAGGTCCTCAACCACTACCTGTCCCTCCGAACCGCACGACGTAAGGTACCCCAACGTTTCTCAGTCTGTACTGACTCGTTGACTTGACTAGACTTGACTGATTAATTTACGGTCGTTTTAATAATCGGATCCTTATGTGTTCATGTACGGTATTACCATTGACGTTGTAAGAAATGACGAGACAACTCACTTTACAGGTTGAAGAGAAATGACAAAATGCAGACAAGGATCTCTAGTCTTTGTTCTTCCCTTAGACTGATCCCTGCAGTCTTAGACTTCCTACAATATTGACACTCAAAAGATCAAAAAACAAAAAAAAAAGTATATGGGTTATGAACTCTCGAAATTCTTCGACTGTTGAGTCTTTACGGTTGTCTATATCTTGTCTATTTTTCGAGGTTGGTTTCCTTCCGGACGTGTAAGATCGGTTTTCCCCATCGGATCTTTCTCATTTCAAAATCTAATATTAGTGAGGTGATCTCGGTTTTGGTGTGTGTGTGTGTGTGTGTGTGTGTGTGTGTGTGTGTGTGTGTGTTTGATACCGGGGAGACGTTGGGTACGTCCATTTCCTGTTTACCCCTAGGATCTGTATTAGGAAGGACTCTGACGTTATTCCTCAGGATCTCGAGGAAGGAATCCAACCATAGTTTTTTCCTACTCATCTGTTGACCCTTAAAGTGAGTTGTCTCGTCATTACTTACAGTGTTAGTAGGTTTAAAGTCTCCTTAGGTACACCATTTGGACCTTTACTGACGGTGGATTATCGTTGTTCTATGGGAAGGAGGAGGGGTGACCTTCTTACAGTCTCTTCTTGAAGACTTGTCAACCGAGAAAGAGGTGTCGTATCGATATTATTCCGTTTATGGGGACACCACAGTGACTTCTGGGATACCCTTCGTCATTGTTTTATGAGGATGGTAAGGTTGTTTCCTCCATAGGCTCCAATAGACACCTCAGATGACCCCTTGGTATGATGTCACAAGTTGTCATTATTCCTCTAGGATGTTTACCCATAACTACCTCCAGTTCACTCCTTTACTGAATATTGGATTGACCGTCATTACTCCACGATGTGGGGGAAGAGTTGTCTAACCACTGTCTCTTCCACAATACTAGAGTTACAATTACGGGGGTGATTTACACATCAACTTTCGATTAAGAGTTCTCATACCATAACCTTTCACTCCGGAAACCCTTCACTAATACAGAATTCCTGTCTCGGGAGTACTTATCCTAATTATGGAAATATCTTCTCCGGGGTCTCCCGAACGAGTGGGGAAGATGGTACACTCCTGTGTCGTTCTTTAACCGTCTTACGTTGGACATTCTCTGAAAGGAGTATCGAGTCAACCATTTATTAGGTGGACTTTACGTCCCCTGGGACCAAGATAAGGATCCAGCCCTTCTAGACGGTCTTTTCCCTATCCGATGGGTGAGGTCATAAGAACCCGAAGGGAACACAAAGTCGACCATTTCTTAGAGGGAAGGTACAACCTTCTGGACCTAATCTAAGGACCCAACCCTTCTAGGGGATCTCTTCCCTTAGCGATGGGTGAGGTCATTAGACCGAACCTCTTAAAGTACCTGATATATCAGGTACTCCACCGTTTCTCAGTCTGTACTGATTCACTGAAAGTGAAAGTGAAAATGAACGTTGGATATTCTCCGGAAAATGGTCTTGGACTTGTATTACACTTCAGTTCATCCGGAGTCCTTCGTAGTGATGTTTGTTTCGATCACCTCCACTACCTTTACGACCCGACCTACTTCGTATTCGACCTTAGTTCTAATGGTCCTCTTTATAGTTAATGGAGTCTATACGTCTACTGTGGTGGGAATACCGTCTTTTACTTCTTGATTTCTCGGAGAACTACTTTCACTTTCTCCCCTCACTTTTTCAACCGAATTTCGAGTTGTAAGTCTTTTGATTCTAGTACCATAGGTCAGGGTAGTGAAGTACCGTTTGTCTCCCTCTTTGTCATCTTTCTCTTCATTTGAAATAAAACCCCCCGAGGTTTTAGTGACGTCTACCACTGACGTCGGTACTTTATTTGTCCACGAATGAGGAACCTTCTTTTCGATACTGGTTGGATCTGATATATAATTTTTCGTCTCTGTAATGAAACGGTTGTTTCTAGGTAGATCAGTTCCGATACAAAAAAGGTCATCAGGACATACCTACACTCTCAACCTGATATTTCTTTCGACTCGTGTCTTCTTAACTACGAAAACTTGACACCACAACCTCTTCTGTGAACTCTCAAGGAACCTGACGTTCCTCCAGGTTGGTTAGGTAGGATTTCTTTAGTGAGGACTTACAAGTGACCTTCCCGACTACAACTTCGACTTTGAGGTTTTCAAACCGGTGGACTACACTTCTCGACTGAGTAAAATTTTCTGGGACTACGACCCTTTCTAACTCCCGTCCTCCTCTTCCCCTACTGTCTCCTATTCTACCAACCTACCGTAATGGTTGAGTTACTTGTATTCAAACCCATTTGAAACCCTCAACCACTACCTGTCCCTCCGGACCGTATGATACCCGGTACCTCAGTGTTTCTCAACCTATGCTGACTAGCTGACTTGACTTGACTTGGTTTGACTTGTACGACCATAGGACTAGAACATAAGGGTTGGAAGTGTTTACACTCGTTATGTAAAAATGACAAATTTCATGAGACGGACATCATAAAACAACCCCGATTCTGTCTTTCAACCATGACGATATTGTATATCGAATTTTATGTCTTCACCAAAACCTTATGTGTCTTCAACTTTCTCAAGAACACACGTACTACCTTTTACAAGATGTAACGGTACTCGTTTAATAATTTTCTTTGGGATCACTCTTTAATCCTCTTCATCTCAATACCTCTTTCGGAGTCAGAAGAATCTTATATTTTTACCAACACTTGTCTTATACACCTCTCTTTATACCTGTCATTTGTGGTAAAACTCCTCCAGAGTTTCTTAACTCCTCGTATAATAGCCTTTGATCTCGTTTCCCTCTATAGACAATTTTCACTGTTTCTCCAACCGACTGAATACAAGGATAGGATCACAAAACACTTTCCAGTTTGAACACTCACCATTTCAAACTATAAAGGGACTCCCTTAAAGATTGTTTCACAGTTATCTCACCAGATCAAAGAGTACTTACGAATATCATTTCACGTTCTTCTTTCTTTACTGAATTTCTACTTTAAATTAATTTTTTTTTTCGTCTTAATTTTTTAAACCTACAGGACAACACGTAGACTCACCTAATGACCATGAAAGTACCGACCTCATCCAGACCGTTATCGTTGATGTTCGAGAAACTCACAGGTGCGTCTACGACCTGACGTCGGACCCGACTGTGTCATCGAGCATGTCCGACGGTGTACACGTGTCGATACCGTCAAGGTCAAGGACTGGAGTCACCAAGATATGGTTACTTAGAAACGATGGTAGAAATACTCACTTCTTCACTTCACTTCAGCGAGTCAGCACAGACTGAGAAACACTGGGGTACCTGACATCGGATGGTCCGAAGAGGTAGGTACCCTAAAAGGTCCGTTCTCATGACCTCACGCAACGGTAAAGGAAGAGGTCTCCTAGAAGGACTGGGTCCCTAACTTGGGTCCAGAGGGTGTAACGTCCGTCTGCGAAATGGCAGACTCGGTGTTCCCTTCAGGGATAGAAATACTCATGTAGAGGACTTTCTGTGAGACCGGCTCAGAGATTCAAGGGTGCCGACTCCAGGACCTGTTTCCGTTACGGTCTTTATGACATGTAACACTCGGACGTGTATACTATCCATTGTGGTGTCTCACGTGAAGGGTCACCTATCGAGGACCTTTCCTTATGAGTCACCGAGGAGAGGATCACACTCGTGAAGTCAGGATGGATGGAGTGTGATGTTAAGTCTTTATCTAAACTCCCGTAACTGAGGTTGTTGACGGAACTATCGCGTCTGGTACAAAACTCTCCCATCACTGTTGGTGTCTTGTTTCTTCTCCGAGTTGAGTTGATAGTCACGTCTAAGTCCAATGGTGTGATTGTCAGTGTAAAGGTAGTTCCCCTATTACCAGGTGTGTTGACTCTTTTCTACACCGTCCGTAGGTATGATTTTTGTTTGGAGAATAGTTTTTATAATCTGAGTGTTTCAGATATATCCCTGTGAGGATGTATCCCTGGTGTCATCTATTTATGAAGATAATTTGAGTATCTCAGTCTCTCTCTATTCATTTGACTTCTTCGTCTTCTTGGTAAGTGTTAATGTAATTCTCTTAAAGGGACTTTCTTGTTTGTTACTTTGTTCATAGAAGTGAGATAGTCTAGGGTTCAAGTTTTTCCTCCATTAATTTAATGACTTCCTTAATTCTTTTGGATACCTGTCTTTACCTCTAATGACATTTTTCTTGATCTTTTTTATTTCTCCTCGGTTAATTTTAATCTTTGAGTAAACAACTCTTTTTTCGATTCGATTTCCTTTAGTTGTGGTTTTAAGTATTACGACTTTTTACTTTTTTTTACTAGAACTTCTATCTTATTACCATTAGTGTATTAGTCTTACCGTCTGTCTTTCTGTTTAAATTTCATACTTTCGTTATGTACTGTGAAACCCCTGACACTGTATCTTCACAGTGTTAGATCCGTATTGTCCCTGGAGGTTTCCCCTTTTTAACCTTTTCCCCTAACTTCTTTACGAACTTCTTTGACACCGACTTCTAAAGGGTTCGGATTTCTTCCTCTGTCTATATGTCCATGTCCTTCGTGTCTCCCAGGGTTTGTACTATTTGAGTTTTGTATGAATGTAGTTCTGTATAATGATAATTTTACCATTTTTAATTTCTGGTTTTCTCCTAAGATTTCTGTCGTTCTCTTTTTCTCAATTAATGTTTCATTGGGAGTATTCCGATATCTTTTCTACGTTCTGTTTTCACTCGCCGTTCTAGATTAGTTTCAGGACCTTCACTTTATAGACGTTGGATCCTATAAGATGGGTCGTTCTAATAGTAAACCTTATTTTCCTCTCTATTAAAGAGTCTGTTCGTTTTTGATTTTCTTATGTCGTTATGATTCGGATTGGATTTTCTTTATAACTTTACTGAAGAGATTTATATTTTATTCATTCTTAAGTGTCCTTTCCTTTTTTAACGTTAACCTTCCCTATAGTGAATTTATTCGTTCATATGTCTAAAAAAAATTTAGAATTTTTTTAAAACACTTTCGTTATCATTAATACTACTTGACGTTTTCCTTTTTGTTTTTCTACATCATTTCCCGTACTTATAGTATTTTACACCCGGTCCTCTTATTTCTTTACGTTTAAAAGGAAAAAGACCTCACACAATTCGAAATACTGACGGGTACATTTCGTTCATCTATATCCTTACCCAATTGTATTAACTTTCTGTCCTATTGATATTTCATTTTTATTATTGTTATTATTATGTTATCTAAGTGTTTTTGGTTTTTCTCTTCGTATTATGTTAATTTTAGTAGTTTAGTGTTTTCCTTTTTAATGTTTCCTTGTTTCTTCTTTATGTTTTTAGGTGACCTTTTATTTCAAATTTTACCGTTATTTATCTATAGATAGTTGTTAATAGGATTTGTAATTACCTGATTTACGAGGTCGACTTTTTGTGGTATTTCTTTCCATTTCTTTATGTAATATATTACTGTTTTCTTAGTTTTGTGTTTCTCTTATAAGTAATTGTATAAATGTTGGTTATATCCTTGTGTATTTATGTATTTTGTTTCTGACTCTGTATTTCCCTCTTTGACTGTCCTTATGTGTTGGGTGAGTGTAGTTACCTATCTATAACGTTTGTCTTGTAGTTATTCCGTTATTTCTAGAAACGTCAACTTGAATCAACTATAAAAGTCCTTTGACATAAGGTTTTTTTACTCTTATGTATAAGGAAAGTTCATGTATACATTGTAAGAGATCTTGTCTGTTAGCTGGTCCTGTGTCTTGTTCGGAGTTGTTTAAATTCTTCTGTCCTTAGTAAGTTCGTAGAAAAGACTGGTTTTACCGTCCTTTAATCTTTAGTTGTTGTCTTTCATTTTGTTTTTGTTTTTTTTGTTGTCACTTGTTAATGTATATCCTCTACTTTTTGTACGATGATTTTATTAGTCACTCAGTTTCTACTTTAGTTTATTTAAAATTTTATAGAAGTCTTTTTTCTGTTACTTATGTATTGGTATGTTTATAAACCCTACGTTGTTTTTGTCAAACATTTCCTTCCAAGTACACTATGTTCGGTAGGAGTTTTTTATTCTTTTTGGAGTTTATTTGTTGAATTGGATGATGGATTTTCTTAAAGTTTCCTTTTTTCCCTTTTGTTTTGGATTTCAGTCGTGTTCTTTTTGTGTCTTTCCTAGTCCTCCCTTTTATTTATTTTACCCCTAATTTTTCTTTTTTGTTAAATTTTTTTAGTTACTTTGGTTCTAGACAAAGAAACTTTCCCATTTGTTTTAGTTGTTTGGAGACCGGTTCGAGTAGTTCTTCTTTTCTCTCATGTGGACTTATTTCTTTTCTTCTTACTTTCTCCTCTTTATAGTTAAATATGGTGTCCTTGTGATATATATATATATATATATATATATATATATATATATGATACTTGTTAATGTACGGTTTTTTAACCTGTTGGATCTTTTTTTACCTGTGTGAGGATCTTTGTATGTCGAGTGGTTTTGACTTAGTTCCGTTTTTTCTATTAAACTTGTCTGACTAGAAACGTTCACTTTATCTTGGACATTAAATTTTTTTTTTTTTTTTTTTTGGACGTTTGTTTTCAAGTCCCTACCTACCGAAGTGACGTCTTACAATGGTTTGTATGTTTTTTCTTATACGATTAGTAAAAGTGTACGAAGTTTTTCTGACTTCTCCTCCCTTGTGAGGGTTTCAGTAAAATACTTCGGTGGTAGTTGGATTATGGTATTAGTTTGTTTGTATTGTACTTCTGTCTTTTAACGTACGGGCATAGACACTCCACGTTTTATAGAGTTGTTTTATAATCGTTTGACTTAGGTTATTATGTATTTTGTCTAGTATGTGGTACTAGTTCAACCTAAGTGGGGTTCCAGTGTTCCTACAAAGTGGTATACGTTTAGTTAGGTACACTTTGTGGTGTAGTTGTTTTCCTTTCTGTTTTTGGTGTACTACTAGCGTTGTCTACGTATTTTTCATAAACTATTTTAAGTTGTAGGTAAGTACTATTTTGAGGATGGTTTTACTTATATCTTCCTTGTATATAGTTGTATTATTTCCGATAAATACTTTTTGAGTATCGGTTATATAGTGAGTTGTTACATTTTGATAAAGGACGATAATTATTTTAGACCTTTTTCTGATCCTACATGTGAGAGTGGTGAAGGTAAGTTGTTTTATAACCTTATAGATCGGTACCGGTAGTTTTTTATTATTCTTTTTCATAGGTTTAATCTTCCCTTTTACATTTTAAAAGTAATTTACGTCTACTGTTTTAAGATATGTATTTTGTGGGATTTCAGAGGTGTGTTTTTGATGATCTTGACTATTTACTTAAATCGTTGTATCGTCCTGTGTTCTAATTGTATGTCTTTAGACAACGTAATGTCTTTATAGTCTTACTTTAAACTACTTCATAGTCTTTACTTATTACTGTATAGTCTTTACCTTTCTTTTTATTTACACTAGGAATAGTTTAATGGGTACTATAAAAAGTGTCCTGATGTTGTTTATTAGAATTTTAAATATATCTTGGTATTTTCTGACGGTTTCGTTAGGACTCTATTTTTTTATTCAATCTTCGTATTGGGAGGGTCTGAAGTCTGTTACGATGTTTCGATGATATTATCTTTATCATATCATGACCGTGTTTTTGTCTACATACCTAGTTACCTTGTCTTATCTCTCGGGTCTTTATTCGGGTGTTTAGACACCAGTTAATTGGAGACTGTTCCTCTGTTCTTATGTGTTACCTCTTTTCTATCAGAGAAATCGTTCACCATAACACTTTCGATCAAACTTACCGGACCTACCTTACACTACGTGTTTACTATCCTCTACCTGGTCTCTTTATTGTCCTGTTACATTTTTAGATTTCTAGTTTAAATTCCAAGTTCTATTTCTGATCCAGGAATTGGTTTACTCCATCTTATGGTAGACTCCCAAAATCCTAGACCACCGGAACGTTTTATATAATACCCGGATAAAATGGGAAGAAAATACTATTAAAACTGTACTCAGAAAACTTATAGACACGTTTACAGTTAGTTTTTTAACTAATAATATAAAATCATAATAATATAAAATCATAATATTCCCTTATACTTTAGTACACCGGTATTAAAGTTTGTCTCAACAGAGGAAGGAAGGACTTAAGGGGTTTGAAAACAGAAATGACGATAGTGTATTCGAAAATGACAATTCATAACATTAAAACCTCTGTATCAAGGATGGTTTTATATGGACTAACTCTCGTTAGTATAATAGAATAAGTAGAACCACACGACAGGACCCGATACAGTGAAGTCAGCTCTGACTGAGTGACTCTGGGATACATCACATCGGACGATCCGAGGAGACAGGTCTTCCAAGAGGTCCGATCTTATGACTCCATCCAACGGTACGGGAGGAAGTCCCCTTAAAGGACTGGGTCCCTATCTTGTGTATGTACAAAAAATGTAAAGGACGTGTCCGTCCGCCCCAACAATGGTGATGGTGGTGGACCCTACGGGTACGTATGACCATGGGTTGGGTTTTCATATGACCATATAGACGTGTACCAACAAATTATTTAGGAAAAATTTACCTATTTACTTAAGGTTTTATGATATAAAAATAAATAATCAACGGTCAAAAATAAGACTGATCTTACACTTAGAGTTATTTAGTAGATGAAATAAACAAAACAAGTGGAATCTACAAGTCAAAGATCTGTATTTTATCAAGTACCGAGTCTCCTCCATGAATTAAACGATTTATGTATTTACTTATAGGATTGACATGACTAATATTACGATAAGTTTTTTATATTTCATTTAACGAAAACCAGTGTGTCCGTGTCATCCATCCTGTCTTAAGTCTGTGTGGGCTAGATATTATTACGACAGAAAAGTGATGTTATGAATTAAATCAGTAAGAAAGTTGGTCGTACATAAATTGTGTTAAGTCAAGTCAACGAGTCAACACAAGCTGAGAAAAGCTGGGGTACCTGACGTCGTATGGTCCGAAGGGGTAAGTAGTGGTTGAGGGTCTCGAATAAGTCTGAGTACAGGTAGTTCAGTGACTACGGTAAGTTGGTAGAGTAGGGCAGTAGGGGAAAAGGAGGACGGAAGTTAGAAAGGGTCGTAAATTTTTGGATCATAAGTTGTGTCCAATCCACGAATTATAGTATTGTAATACCGGTTTATAAGAGATTCTTTTGTGTGACGAAATAAAGAGTCACTTTCTTAGATTCTTTAACATATCTTACCTTTATATAATACCATAAGTATGAAACCAAGTAAATTTCATTTTATTTTTAACTGATTTTTCAGTCTTTCTATAATCACGTATCTTTTACTTCCCGGTCGTTAGTCTTAGGTTGTTGTGTAATTTTTCTAGTATGTGGTACTGGTTCACCCGAAATAGGGTCCCTACGTTCCTAAGAAGTTATAGGCGTTTGGTTAGTTACATTAAGTGGTGTAATTGTTTAACTTTTTATTTTTGGTATACTAATAGAGTTATCTACGTCTCTTCCGGAAACTGTTTTAAGTTGTAGGTAAATACTATTTTTGAGAGGTCTTTCGTCCTTATCTTCCTTGTATGGAGTTGTATTATTTTCGATATATACTGTTTGGGTGTCGTTTGTAATAGGAGTTACCACTTTTTAACTTTCGTAAAGGGGATTTCAGTCCTTGTTCTGTTCCCACAGGTGAAAGTGGCGATGATAAGTTGTATCAAGACCTTCAAAACCGGTGTCGTTAGTCTCGTCTTTTTCTTTAGTTTCCTTAGGTTTAACGTTTTCTTCTTCATTTTGAGAGTGACAAACGTCTACTGTACTAGGAGATGTACCTTTTGGGATTTCTGAGGTGGTCTTTTAATGATCTCGATTAGTTACTTATATCATTTCAACGTCCTATATTTTAGTTGTGTGTCTTTAGGGAACGTAAGGATATGTGCTTATTACTCTTTCATCTTTTTCTTTAATTCCTTTGTTAAGGTAAGTGGTAACGTTGCTTTTCTTATTTTATGAATCCTTATATAGATGGATTTCTTTGATTTCTGGATATATATCTTTTGATATTTTGTGACTACTTTCTTTAGTTTCTCCTGTGATTATCTACCTCTTTATATGGTACAAGTACCTA
>SJYO01049755.1:21218474-21428647 GCA_006410555.1 Capra ibex
CGTACATTCTTAATTTCTAAAATTTTAAATTTTTTTTTTATTTTTTAAATTTTTTTATTTATTTATTTATTTTATTTTACCTTTTTTTTTTTTTTTTCTTTCTTTTACTTCCCGGTTTTTGGTAATGTCACTCTCAACTGACATAAAAAAATGTCAGTTCATAAGTTCTTATACCCCCGGAGGGACCATCGAGTGGACTATTTTAAAGACGGACGTTAAGTCCTCTGGGGTCAAACTAAGGACCCAACTCTTTTAGGGGACCTCTTCCCTATCCGATGGGTGAGTTCATAAGAACCCGAATGGACCATCGAGTCTACTATTTCTTAGGTGGACGTTACATCCTCTGGACCCAAGCTAAGGACCCAACCCTTCTCGGGGACCTCCTCCCGTACCGTTGGGTGGGATCATAAGAACGGACCTCTTAGGGGTACCCGTCTCCTCGGACCATCCTGTCAGGTACCCTAGTGTTTCTCAGTCTGTACTGACTAGTTGATTCTTGTCGTGTTGTGTTCTAAGTTCTTATACACTCGAGGAACCTGAGGTTACTCTAGTTTGGTCAGTTAAGATTTGTTTTGGTTGGGACTAATAATTAAACCACTAATTAACCGACTACGACTTTGACTTCGAGGTTATCAAACTGGTGGACTACGTCTCTCTTTTGAGTAATCTTTTCTAAGACTACTACCCTTTCTATCTTCTATCCTCCTCTTCCTCTGTTGTCTCCTACTCTACCAACCTTCCGGTGTACTCAAAATCGTTCTAGACCCTCTACCACTTCCTGTCCCTTCGGACTTCACGACTTCAGACATCCTAGTGTTTCTCAGCTTGTACTGACTCGATGACTTGTTGTTCTGTAGTGAAACGGTCGTTTCCAGACACACCAGTTTAGATACCACTTCCTGTCCCCTCGGACCACACGACGTCAGGTAAGGTACCCCATTGTTTCTCAACCTGTGCTGAATCGTTGACTGGTTATTGTTAAGTTCTTATCTTTTTACTCATATATACCATAAATCATTGGAGTTTCTTTGATAAACAATGTAACCACTATCCTCCATTGTATCATCACGACGACGACGACGACGACGACGACGACGATTCAGCGAAGTCAGTACAGGCTGAGACACACTGGGGTATCTATCGTCGGGTGGTCCGAGACGGCAGGGACCCTAAGAGGTCCGTTCTTCTGACCTAACCCAACGGTAAAGGAAGAGGTCATGAGATAAGTGGACATGATACTTAACATGTGAGAGCTCGGAACGTAGAGTCGTCACGACTTCTTCATTCTTCTCACAGTTCGTATGTTATGTATGTGAGATTAAATGATTGTTCAGTAAACTGAATGAAATGTCAAGATATGTAAAATTTTTCGGATTGGACTCATGTATTAGTCACTTTATTAATTACAGTCTTAATTCCTAGTTAAACTTATTAAAGATTCTCGTCTATATAAAATAAGTTGTAAACGTTCTTCCGTTTCTTATACCTAGTCGTTTCCATTTTTATCTTCGGTAATATCTCTTCCTTACGTTCGGTCCTGTTATTTAATCACAAACATTTTATTATTCTTATCATAATTATTATTATTAATATTGTTGTTTTCTGAATATATCAATGAAAAAAGTTAAAGTATTTTCTTATAAATTTGTAAAGTTTTGTAATGTCGTTCGGCTGACTACAGTAAATAAATATGGTACATATATACCTATGTAAATAACAAAAAACCACTATATTTTATAAATTAACGTTTCATAATAATACTAGTAATTTTTATAATAATTTATATCAGACATTAAGAACTCTTTATGACTCAATATCTCTTATTTTACACAAGGGACGGGCTACCGTTTTCTTTAATTACATATTACTTTTAGTTAGTCCCAGTCTTAGTGACACTTTGATGCACTCTTGGTTTAACCCGAATGATATGAATCTTCTACTATACGTATTTACTCGTGAACGTGACACATGTTGACATCACAAATTAATGTAGTATGTTATGTTGTAATTTGTAATATCTAGAATACCGGACTAACAATTAACACTTATAAAGTCGTACTAATTTTAGTGAACGATTATTTATTTATTCGATTTTCCTTCGTATACTATCATGAAAATGAATGTGTCTTTATTTTCTAAATTCCTCTTCGAAAGACTGATATTTGACAAAAATGTCAAATCAGATTATTGGTAAATCGTTCGAGATTTTCTTCACCACCCTTATTTCTTATTATTCGAATCTGAAACATGAGTTTTTGGGATTCGACGTAATTTCCAAAACACCGGAGTAAGAAGATTAATATATTTAATTGGAATTGTTGAACTATCAACCGTGTGGAAAGAAGAGTTTTATGAGATAAAAGTATAGTGCTAGAAAGAATGTAGAGACCCTCGAAGAATATAAAGAGTAAAGAACCTAAAGGACTGATAACATCTAGAATATGAGGAGTCACGGAGACCTATATAAAAACCTGTACGAAGAGAAGTGTAAGGTAAGAAAGATTGTAAATATATAGTTTCTAGAGATTCTAATATTGAAGTCGAGTATGAAGTCATAAGACTCGAGGTCTAGGTATATATTTATATAATGAGAGAAAACATTTAAACGGTGAATCTATAGAAATTTCATAGAGTTTTAATTTTATATGTTTTCATAAAACGTAAATGGTCAAGTTTATATAAAAGAACGTAGTGAGTACAGTTACATATCCTTCGAAGGGAGTGGAGATAAGAGCAAACTATTGAGAAGGAGTCAGTAGGTGTGAAGGTGACTAAATTTTTAAAGATTTAAGATAATTAAGAGGAGGGTTTATATATATAGTCGACATCGTACAGGGGTGGAGAGACTCGTGGGAACGAGTACGCTGGCCATATAAAAGGGACCTGGTGATGTTATTGAAGGAGAGTTAATGACGAGGGTACATAGAAACTAGTGATCTTAGAAACTTTTGCGTCCATTCTAAGGTAGTGTGTTGTGGTTTTGTAACAATAGAGTTTCATAAATCAATTAAGAGTAAGACGTATCCTGTTTCAATTTTTGAAAATTGGTCGAATGTTACAGGATGTGGTCAGAATAAATATTTACTAAACTATAGGTGTCAAAAGTGAGGTGAAAGAGAGTAAATGATAAAAAGGTTACGTGTCAAAACAAAACAAAAAAAGAGTTTACATGGTTTAAGTAGAACATAAACTGGTACAAAAAGGTTGACGAATTTTAGAAAATAGTGGGAAGAATACGAAAAACGTCGGAAAACGTTATAACCGTAGTAAATAAGGAGTGTGACTTGGACTTGTAGTAAGGGAACCCAACGAAAGGGATCAAGAATCGTAGAGAATATAGGAGAGTATCTTGTGACGTAATAAAGAAGTCTCGGGAATGTTGTTGACCTTGACATTGAAGACATATTAATAAAATTAACATATAAATAGACTGAGAAATGGGGGATCGTCAGTAAACTTTTCCTTTGTTTTTGTTTCAAGATAACTAAAGAAGTACGCACTATATTTGATCATTTAAAATTGAAATAATTTTATTAAGTAAAAAATAAAATGAAATG
Source organism: Capra ibex (assembly GCA_006410555.1). Lineage (NCBI taxonomy): Eukaryota > Metazoa > Chordata > Mammalia > Artiodactyla > Bovidae > Capra > Capra ibex. The sequence continues at coordinate 21,222,032 of SJYO01049755.1, forward strand.
TTATGACATAACCAAAACGGCATGTAATTGTACTTAGGTGGTACCCACATGTACTCAAGGGTTAGGAATTGGAGGGAGGGTGGAGGTAGGGGTATGGTAGAGAGACCCAGTAGGGTCACGTGGTCGGGGTTCGTAGTACATAGGACGTAACTTGGATCTGACCGCTAAGCAAAGAATGTACTATAATATGTACAAAGTTACTGTAAGAGGGTTTAGTAGGGTGGGAGAGGGAGAGGGTGTCTCAGGTTTTCAGACAAGATATGTAGACACAGAGAAAACGACAGAGCGTATGTCCCAATAGCAATGGTAGAAAGATTTAAGGTATATATAACCAATCATACACCGAGTCTGTCATTTCGTAGACAGATGTTACACTCTCTGGACCCAAGCTAGGGACCCAACCCTTCTAAGGGACCTCTTCCTTTACCGTTGGGTGAGGTCATGAAGAACGGAACTTTTACGGTACCTGCCTCCTCGAACCACGTCCGATAATAGGTACCCCAACGTTTCTCAGCCCGTGCTGACTCGCTGAAATGAAGTGAATTCAAAAGGGACCACCGAGTCTGCCATTTCGTAGACAGATGTTACGCCCTCTGGGCCCAAGCTAGGGACACAACCCTTCTAGGGGACCTCTTCCTTTACCGTTAGGTGAGGTCCTGATAACGGACCTTTTAGGGTACCTGTCTCCTCGGACCATCCGATATCAGGTACCCCAGCGTTTCTCAGCCTGTACTGACTCGCTGAAGTGATATAGTGATATATACGACATAACCATAAAAAGAAAGACCGAATGAAGTGAGTCATATTATCCGAGGTCAAAGTAGGTGGAGTAATCTTGACTAAGTTTACATAAGAAAAATTACCGACTCATTATGAGGTAACACATATACATGGTGACGAAAGAATGGGTAAGTAGACGACTACCTGTAGATCCAACAAAGGTACAGGACCGATAATATTTGTCACGACGCAACTTGTAACCCCATGTGCACAGAGAAAGTTAAGACCAAAGGAGTCACATATACGGGTCGTCACCCTAACGACCCAGTATTTCGTCGAGATAAAGGTCAAAAAAATTCCTTAGAGGTGTGACAAGAGGTATCACCGACATGATCGAACGTAAAGGTAGTTGTCAGATTCTCCCAAGGGAAAAGGGGTGTGGGAGAGGTCGTAAATGACGAACATCTGAAAACCTAGAGTCGGTAAGACTGACCACACTTTACCATGGAGTAACACCAAAACTAGTCGTAAAGAGACTATTACTCACTACAACTCGTAGTGAGTACACACAACAATCGGTAGACATAAAGAAAAGTACACAAACAATCGGTAGACATACGGAACAGACCTCTTTACAGATAAATCAAGAAACCAGGTAAAAAACTAACCCAGCAAATAAAAAGACCTTAACTCGACGTACTCAACGAACATATAAAAACTCTAATCAGTAAATAGTCAACGAAGTAAACGATAATAAAAGAGGGTAAGACTTTTCCCTTAAACGAATATCAAAGGAAACAACATGTCTTCGTTTTATTTTTTCTTAATTTCGATTTACCTGTGTTTCAAGAGTGTACTACAAATCGAAAATCCACTTAATGTGAAGAGACTTCTAGATACGTACTTAATCGTTACCAAAGTATATGTATTATAAATTGGTAGAGACCACTATGTGTCGTATTTAGAACTTATACACATATAATGACTTAGTTTTAGAAGACTCTCCGTCCAACTGTAAAGTCTCGAACTCACTACTTTGAACCTCTCCCCTTTTAGATTTTAAGATGTGAGTTATATTAGAAAATGTTACAATAAATGTAATATTTGTTTTAGACCTTGTACCTTTTACGAATGGTGTTAAGACAAAGGAAACAACAAGTGAAAAATAGTGTAGTGTAGTGTATTTCTTTCGACTCACGACTTCTTACCTACGAAAACTTGACATCACAAGCTCTTCTGAGAACTCTCAGGGAACCTGACGTTCCTCTAGGTTGGTCAGGTAGTGTTTCCTTTAGTCAGGACTTATCAGTAACCTTCCTAACTACAACTTCGACTTTGACGTTTTGAAACCGGTGGACTACGTTTCTTGACTGAGTAAACTTTTTTAGCACTACGACCCTTTCTAACTTCCACCCTCCTCTTTCCCTACTGTCTCTTACTCTACCAAACTACCGTAGTGGTTGAGTCACCCGTATCAAACTCATTTGAGACCTTCAACCACTACCTGTCCCTCCGGACTGTACGACGTCAGGTTCACCAGTGTTTCTCAGTCTGTACTGACTCGTTGACTTGACTGACTGACTAGTGTAGTGGTTTTAAGGTTTATGTCCTGAACACCGAACGTAGGAATAGAAAGTCAAGTCACGGAAGGGAGTGACAATGGAATAATACATAAATGTACCGAGACAAAATATTAGTTAAGAAGGTGTAGATTTTAGTGTTACGAACATCTTTTTAGGTTTTAGGGACAGGTTCCATCACGATTAGTTTAAGTTCAGTAAGTAAATTTCGTTTCTTGTAAAAGCACGGTGGAACTTAACATACGTTAACATACATTGAAAGTTTCAGATTTTTATAAAAAGGGTCTCTTTATTAAATTTACAAAAGGTGTCAGAGTAACACTTTTTTATTAGATCGGGTACAGGACACTGCTAAGTACCACAAGTCAAGTCAACTAGTCAACACAGACTGAGAAACACTGGGGTGTCTGACGTCGTGAAGTCCGAGAGGACAGTAGTGAGGATCTCGAACGAGTTTGAGTACAGGTAGATCAGTCCCTACAGTAGGTTGGTGGAGTCGGAGACAGCAGTGGAATAGGACGGAAGTTAGAAAGAATCGTAGTCCCAGAAAAGACTACTCAGTCAAGAATTGTAGTCCACCGGTTTGATGAACCCTTAGTCGAATTCATAGTCAGGAGTTATAAGTGACCTTTCAGGTTGATAGTGTAGGTATGTACTGATGAACTTTTTTGTATCGGAACTACTCTACCTGGAAACAACCGTTTCATTACAGAGACGAAAAATTATACGATAGATCCAACCAGTATCGAAAAGAAAGTTCCTTTCACAGAAAATTGAAGTACCGAATCAGTGGTAGACGTCACTAAAACCTCGGGTTCTTTTATTTCAGAGAGTGACAAAGGTAACAAAGGGGTTGATAAACGGTACTCCATTATCCTAACCTACGGTACTGAAAGTAAAAAACTTACAACTCAAAATTCGGTCTAAAAAGTGAGAGGAGAAAGTGAAAGTAGTTGTCCGAGAGATCAAGGAGAAGTGCAAGACGGTAATCCCACCATTGTAGACATACAGACTTCTATAACTATAAAGAGGACTGTTAGAACTAAGGTCGAACACTAAGTAGGTCGGGCCGTAAAACGTATTTCGTGAGACGTATATTCAATTTATGTGTCCCACTGTTAATTGTCAGAACTATATGAGGAAAGGTTTAAACCTTTGTCAGATTACAAGGTGTAGGCCAAGATTGACAACGAAGAACTGGACCTATATCTAAAGAGTCCTCCATCCATTCAAGCAAACCATAAGGGTAGAGAAACTCTAAAAAGGTGTCAAACAACACTACGTGTCAGTTTCCGAAACCGTATCAGTTATTTTGTTTACATCTATAAAAAGACCTTCAGAGAACGAAAAAACTACTAAGTTACCTAAAACAGTTAAACTAGAGACTAAGGAGACGGAAGAGATTTAGGTCGAACTTGTAGACCTTCAAAAACCAAGTGTATAACAACTTGGGATCGAACCTCTTAAAACTCGTAATGAAACGGTCACACTCTACTCTCGTTAACACACCATCAGATTTGTAAGAAACCGTAACGGAAAGAAACCCTAACCTTACTTTTGACTGGAAAAGGTCAGGACACTGGTGACGACCCAAAAGGTTAAACGACCGTATGACTCACGTCGTGAAAGTATCGTAGTAAAATCTCCTAAACTTTATCGAGTTGATCTTAAGGTATCGAAGGTGAACGAAACGTCACTACGAAGGATTCCGGGTGGACTGAAGTGTAAGATCCTACAGACCGAGATCCACTTACTAGTGTGGCGGTACCAATAGACCTAGTAATTCCAGAAAAAAGTATATCAAGAGGACACATCAGGATGGTGGAGAATTATAGAAGACGAAAACGATCAAGGCATGGTAAAGACAGGAAATAACACGGGTAGTAACGTACTTTACAAGGGAACCATAGAGATTAAAAGACTTCTCTAGAGATCAGAAAGGGTGAGATAACAAAAGGAGATAAAGACACGTAACTACTGACTCCTTTCGAAAGAATAGAGAGGAACGATAAGAAACCTTAAGACGTAAGTCTACTTATATAGAAAGTAAAATAGGAAACAGAATACGTAGAGAAGAAAAGAGTCGATGAACATTCCGGGGGAGTCTGTTAGTAAAATGGAAAAACGTAAAGAAAAATAACCCCTACCAGAATTAGTGACAAAGGACATGTTACAGGACTTGGAGGTAGGTATGAAGAAGTTCCTGAGACAGATAGTCTAGATTAGGGAGCTTAGATAAACAGAGAAGGAGACATATTAATATTCCCTAAACTGAATCCAGTATGGACTTACCAGATCACCGAAAGGGATGAAATAAGTTAAATTCAAACTTAAACCGTTCTTTCTCCAATACTAGACTCGGTGTCAGTCGAGGGTCAGAATAAAAACAACTGACATATCTCGAAGAGGTAAAAACCGACGTTTCTTATATTTGTTAGACTAAAGATATAACCGGTAGACCACTATGGGTACACATCTCAGTAGAAAACACAAAAGTCTTCTCCCACAAAGGATACTGGTCACACAAGAGAATCGTTTTGACAATCGGAAACGGGACGAATTAAAACATAAGGTTCCGTTTGAACGGACAATAAGGTCCATAGACAACTGAAGGATCAAAACGTATATGTCACATTACGATCCGATTTCTTACTTTTATTGTATAAAGGGTTTCTGGATTAAATTGTTAAATACTCCCTCCCTTGAGGAAGTTTATATTGTACTCGAAAGGGTATACAATAGGGAATTTCACAGGATCTCAGAGGTTCAACATTGTCGACACCATGGTAGACACGAGACTTAACTATCATTTACACACAGTTATATTTTAGATTCGGTTTTTAAATCCTAAGTCAATCTTGAGTAATCATCTAATCATCTTGTGACGATGGAGGATTGTCCAAATTATAAGACATACATTGTAAGATTTTCGTGACCCATTTCTACTTTAAAAAACTCGTTGTTTATGAGAGTGTCATTAACGTTTTAATGGTACGATATGTCTTCGAGAAGCTAAATAAGTAGGTCGTTTATAAGTGACTATCATAGTATTATCCGGTAGTAGATACCGATGTTATTGTTTGTTTTATCTTTTTACAAAGGGTGAAAATCTTATAAGATATACGCAAATGTGAAGACCATATTAGAGGAGGGGAACTCGTATCCCTCTCGGACGTTTATGTTGTCCAATAGTGAAGCCACTAATAAGACACAAGATACCGTCTTATTTTCCCGAAACTTCTTTATTATTACTAAGGGTCCATCAACTACAACTTGATTAGTGTTCCCTCGCATAGGAACTACACGGACTAGATTAATCGACTCGAGAATCTTCTCTACTTCTCAGATTCGTCGTCGTCCACGAGAGGATAACTGGTACTTCTTCGTTGGACGGTACGACTCCTCTTACGGTTACCGTCTCTTACCACTCGTAGGAGATCCTAAACTCTTGGAACCAGGATTGGACGTTCCTTGACTTGATATGTCTGTTGGTCAGTCGAACCTTCTACTTTAGCGTCGGGACTGTTGTTAATAAAACCGTACTACACTGGGACTCGTCTCCTAGGTCTATTCGGTACTCGACTAAGTACTGAGTGTGAGACTCTTTTTTCAAAGAACACCAAAATTCGATGACAAACATCACAAAACAGTACATCGTTATCTTTTGATTATACCTCTCCCTTTTTAGAACGTGAAAAGTGGAGAAATTGACAACTTCCTAGCATAAATCAAAGAGTACTAGTGATGACCTGAGTAAAAATTTATTTGTCTTTGTGTCTGAGTATCTATGTATCTATCATATGTCGTAGGACACTTTGTCAGTGTCATTATATTATATTTTATCGTCCTATATATTAAACTTTCTGTATCGCTTAAAGTAGTCAAAAGACTATAGTTTAAAGACTATTTAAGTATCCTTAATTAAGTAAAGTATTGACTGTAAAATAAAGTCTTAACTTGTTTTTTGTAACGTAATAAAATGTCTATGAAACTATACGATTTTATAGACACCAAATGTCGGTTCTGATAAAGTTGAGTTTAAAATAAAGACGTCAAAAGAATGAGGTACTAGAACCCTTTACGAATCGAATAGACCTTTTATAATCTTTAAGACTAGTACGGTACTGAACCGTTTGGAATTGTTATTAAAGTTATGTCATTAAAATTAAATGACCCCGGAAGGACCACCGAGTCACATTTCTTAGGTGGACGTTCCGTTCTCGAGGTTTTCTGTCCCTAAGTTAGGGACCCAATCTTTCTATGAGACCTCCTCCCATACCGTTGGATTAGGTCATAAGAACGGACCTCTTAAGGCATCTGTCTTCTCGGACAGTCCGAATGTCAGGTATCTCAGCGTTTCTCAGTCTATGTTGACTTCGTTGAATCGTGTGTGTTGTGTAATAATCAACATGATGTCGTTCCACGTCAGTAAAATCTCTTGTCCAACCTTTATTGACCAGTTTAGTTCTTATGTAAACATGGTTACTGGGACGTAGTGTACAGACTCTTGTATATGTCTCATAGGAAATGTTCCTCCGGAATTTCAATGTTTACTGGAATACCTTTCACAAGTAGTGTCCCAATAAACACCATTATCCCTCAGTCTCCATAGAGTGTCATGATGATATTATTGAATTGTGATACACTTAGTTATGTCATACTGTAATCTTAGTGGACTTCTCGAAAGATTTTATCACTATAAGACCGGAATGGAAGTCTTTAAAAATAAGTTCACCATATGTTACCAGACTCTATGATCTACAAAGTTCCTTCCAACACGTCTGTTCCAACTCTCAAAACCCGTTTCGAATTTTAGTCTCACGACTCACTTCTCATTCTTTATCATTCTGTAGATATCGTATTATGGTGAAGATATTTTTCGTATATTTGTGTTTTATAGTGAAATATAAAATATTCTTGTGTTTTTATTTTCTGCATTGAAAATGTGTAAACTCGTCCATGAATACATCCCTCTACGTACCCTCATACTTTACTCCTAATTTCCGTTAAGTTATATGTGTATAAGTATGTATTGATGGATGTAGGTCCGTTCTTTCACCAGAACGTCAGAACGTTTCTTAAGACTATTGTCATGATGACCTTATTCTTTTCATTAATTGAGTTAGGAGACAGTGATACGATATTTATTACTGTTGTATTTTAGCCCTTACTCTATTAGAAATTTCTAGAAAGATCAAATATAACACTTAAATAAAAAAAGGAGGTCTATCATAAAAAATTTATATATAAAAGTAAATCATTCTACTTTTCAATAGAAATGAATGAGTGACGGAACAGTCGAACTCTATAAAAAAGAAACCGACTCAGAGTAGATGATTCACTATTAAGTTGTCTATGTTTCCGTATTCGGTTCTAGATACTAATAAAATTTTCCTTATTAATTCTCTTGTTAACAACGAGACGTCTTCTTTTCTGAACCATTATCCGGGACTCTGATACTCCTCACAAAAGGTTGTAAACCTTCCGGAAGTAGACCGTATACGTTCTTTCTACTGTGATAAAACAAACTGTAATTTATCTTGTGACGTTTAGTACTCTATCTTCAATGTTCTTAAAGTGTAAAGTTATATTGTACCGAAGATCATTCTCAACAGATTTATCCCTTTCTGGACGGTAACTTCTGACACTCAGTGTTAGTAATCTCAAGTTTTCATCACCCCTACGTCGTCTCCAGTAGATATACAGTCACGACGAGTTTATTGCCAACAGTACGTGCAGTTTACTAGTATCGGTATAAGAAGAATGGAGGAGGAGATGACAGAATAAACCCCAGGAACTTTCCTTTACACAGTAAAATGGTTCTAACAAATGTAAGTATTCATGATTTAATCTACTAAATGTTCTTGAGGTAATTTGAAGATAACAATAATTCTTCTTTTCATAATATGGATACGTAACATGTTAAGTCGATAATAAGATTATTATAAGATTTGATGGATAACCAAAGTTGTATTCTATTTGACGTACGGTTATTTTCAAATTAAATCACGTGGATATATTTTATATGGAAGAGACGTTTAAAGAGAATTCAAATCTCTCAGACTGTACATAAGGGAACATTAAAAATTTGTAAGGTTTGTCTTACCTAAAAATTTATGTTTTTTACATAATAAAATAGAAGAATTATCCTTTTAATAGATTCGTCAATATGGGTTGTAAAAAACCGTGATCACTGGCCACAACACCTTCTTTTAAAAAGGTGTGAACCCTATCCCCTGTCAATCCCCTACTAAGTTCACGTAATGTACATAGCACGTGAAATAAAGATCATTATAATGTAATCGAGGTGGAGTCTAGTAATCCGTAATCCAGTCCTCCGACCCCTGGAGACTAGATTCCTTGACTTATTAATGTTCGGGTTTGTCAAATTGTCACCACTGATCACTGTCCTGTGGACTCATACTGATTCTTCTTTGCAACGGACTAGTACAGTACTTTCCAAACCAGTGACTTCAAATAATTTCACTTTACGTTTCGTAGTTTTGATTTCATCCTTTGACTTTAATCTTTAGTCTTGTGGACTCAGGTGTCAAATCGTGGTAATAGATTGTTCACAAAAGAGGAAACACTTTGAGCCAAAGAACTAGAGACTTTGAGTAAAGTTGAGTTATTTATATATAACTTACTGATGACACCTTATTCAAGACTCGTGTGTATTCTGTCAGAATCCCTCGACTTTTAGGATGTCACGTTAACGAATACGTTTATCTATGAACTTAAGTACCTTTGTCTTTAATTATTGTACTCAATTTGTGTAACACTTCGACGTCTTACTTTCCTAATTACCATACAACTCAATCTTCTATTTCACCCACATACTCTCTTTCCTTATAACTGATATTGTTATAGATGAAGTCTCGAAATTCTTACTTCTCTATGTCGTACAACTTTATAGTACATGTGATATGTAAAAAGAGTAAACTCATTATTAGAAACTTACACATAATAAGGAGTACAAAGAAATAAGGGTCTCGATGGTGTGTATTAATTCGAAGATAAGTGAAGTATACACCTGAATTCTTTATATTTAGACAGAGAGAACACTGGATTACTACCCCCGTAAAGAAGTATCTTTCGATCTCAATTATATATATATATATAAAGAAAACTTGTTTATTCAATCAAACCTCGACCTCCCACTTTTGTTATTACCTTTTATTTCATACTACTTAATGGCAAATTCTGTGCACATGGGGTTACAAGTAGTTTCGTGACAAATATTATCGGTCCTGTACCTTTGTTGGATCTACAGGTAGTCGTCTACTTACCTATTCTTCGACACCATGTATATGTGTTACCTCATAATGAGTCGGTACTTTTTCTTATGTAAACTTAGTCAAGATTACTCCACCTACTTTTACCTTGGATAATGTGTCTCACTTCATTCGGTCTTTCTTTTTGTGGTTATGTCATGTGATTACGTATATGTACCTTTAATCCTTCTACCATTATTATTGGGACAAACGCTCTGTCGTTTTCTCTGTGTCTACATATCTTGTCAGAAAACCTGAGACACCCTCTCCCTCTCCCACCCTACTAAACCCTCTTACCGTAACATTGTACATATTATAGTAAATACTTTACTCAATGGTCAGGTCCAAGTTACGTACTATGACCTACGAACCCCGACCACGTGACTCTACCGGGTCTCCCTACCATGCCCCTCCCTCCTCCGTTCCCCAAAGTCTTACCCCTTGTGCACACTGTCTGTGTACAACTACATACCGTTTTGGTTATATTATAACATTTCATTAATTGGACGTTAATTTATTTAAATATAAAATTTTTTTAAACGGACTCTGATTCTTTCTTACGTTAAAATTTTTCTTTTTAATTAAAATTATTAATTAACTACTTCGTTGTCCATTTTTCACTTTCATAAAGAATCCATCCTTTTCTTAGAAGGAAATCACTATTTCGTTGGTGTTTTGTAATATTAAATTCACAGAAAATTTTTAACGATTCAGTTTATAAGACAATCCTGAACTAAGTCTTTGGTGACTGTTAAAAAGGTAGAATTTATTCCTTTTATACGGATGGAGTACCTCACTTAGTTTATTCCCAAGTCCACTATTCGAAGTAATTCGTGTCATGTACTGTATTAGTCTTCGAGTAATTTTCAATCAAGGAAAAGAATCGGAGATAACTAATCGAAAACAATTAATAATTTGTATGGGTGTCGTGAAAATAGATACTTCGTTTCTTTCTCACTGTAATATTTAAATTTATCGTATTTTATAACAAAATCACATCTTACACGTTTTGTAGACCTCTGATTGTATAGGAACCTCGTTTAGTTCTCCCAACTCAAGAGTTCCTTTTCGAATACTATTTTCCCTTGATTCCATCTTCATAGTCACCTATTTTTATAAGATACATCACATTTATAAATAGACAAACTTTAGTTAAGGTTTATCCATTTGAACTTTTATAATATTAAACCCCTCCTTTTGTTTATCGAATTAATTCAACTTTTTCATGTAATGATTCTGGTACAAGCCTGTTATTCGAACTAGGATTGAACATGTCATCTTTCGAATCATGTCTACATAGGTCAAACGTTAATGTATGATTGTTAATTGTTATATACTTCACTAATTGAGGTTGTAAATCCGAAACGTCTACCTTCTCTATATCCGTTGTTTGTCGACAACCCTCCACCCATTCACTTCTGAGTCGAAGACACTAAAAGATACAAGACTTTCTAAAGAAAGTAAGGACCTTAGTTCCCAATGTCTTAGTCCCAATGTCCACCAGTGAGTAAAAGAACTAAAAAAGAAGAACAAAGGGTAATAGTTCATGAAATGTTGACCGTCGTTCGGTTGTCGTTCGTAAAACTCGATTCGTCAGATTTACCTTGAATCCGATTTTTGGTTTTCGTTTTAAACGATCCTTTACTTTTAATCAAATAATTTTGGAATATTCTTTAGATTCATACAACTAATAGAGGTGTAAGTACAAGTGTCTCACGGTTTATCTTTATATGACATTCCTTTGGACCTATATTAAAGTTATAAAGACACATTCGATACTAGTGACAACAAGTCAGTGATTAAACGTAGACTGAGAAACACTCGGGTACCTGACGTCGTACGGTCCGAAGGGACATGAAGTTTCAGAAGGCGTCAAACGAGTTTGAGTACAGGTAACTCAGGTACTACGATAAGTTGGCAGAGTAGGAGACAACGGGGGAATAGGAGGACGGGAGTTAGAAAGGGTCATAGTCCAGAAAAGGTTACTCAACCGAAAAACGTAGTGTGCCGGTTTCATAACCTCGAAGTATAAGTCGTAGTCAGGAAGGTTACTTATAAGTCACAACTAAAGGAGTTCCTAACTGTCCGAAATAGAGGAACGTCAAGTTCCCTGAGAGTTCTCAGAAGAGGTTATGGTGTAAATCTTTCGTAGTTAAGAAGCCGTAGGTCGGAAGAAATATCAGGTCGAGAATTGTAGGTATGCACTGATGACCTTTTTGGTCTCGAGTCAGATACACCTGGAAACAACCGTTTTACTACAGAGACGAAAAATTATCCGACAGATCCAAGCAGTATCGAAAAGAAGGTTCCTCGTTCGATACTAGTATACTTCGTTGAATTTTGAAAATGGGATTTCTCGTCTTTAAAGTATTACCATGGAATAGTAAAAATATCTGGAAATGGAAATATCGTGGTGATATCAAACATTGATATAAAAAACAATAATAAACATTTATAGATTGAAGAAGTGATCCCATAAGGGTAATACTACCATCCTGATAAACAAAAAAAACAACAGTAGTAACAACGAAAAGATGTCATCATAGAGGTCACAGATCACATAAAATTTTCCACTTATTAGACAATCATCGAGGTCAATTAGTAAAGAGAAAGATTAGGACATGAAAGTATAGACTGGATTTTTTCACAATAGTATAAGATTTATTACACGACCAATATAACATAATTTTTTTTTTTTTGTTCCAATCCCTGGTAAGATTTTGAGTAATCTTACCGATGATAATTTTTGTTTGTTTGTTTTTGTTTTTCATTTTTATTGTTTATGAAGACTAATGTCTCTCTATAACCTTAGGAACACGTGAAGCCCCCTCATAGTTTACCATGACGACGACATCTTCTCCCATATCACAGAGAATACTTTTAATTTTAACTTAATGATATACTAGGTTCTTTAGTTAAAAACTCATATATTGGTTTTCTTGACTTTTATCACAGAGTTTTGTATATATATGTGGGTATAAGTGTCATCAATTTCGTACTCTCGTTGGGTGTACAGGTAGGTTTCTGTTTATTTATTTGTTTTACACAGTATATCTGTGTGTCTTATATAAGTTTGAATTTTTTTCTTCCTTTAAGACTGTATTCGATATTTTACCTACTTGGAACTCCTGTAATGCGATTCACTTTATTTGGTCAGTCTCTGTTTAGAACATTCTAAGATGAGTGTATTCCATCCTTGAATCCCGTCAGTCACGTCAACTCCGGAGTCCGAATAACAAATTAAAATCAAAAATTCAGGTTGAATAAGGGAGTGTATCCACAGATCGAGGTAATCGGATTCCGACATATAACAGTGGGACGAATAAATTGAATATCCGTCTCATGTAGTACTCTTTGTGACCCGACCTTCTTCGTGTTCGACCTTAGTTCTAAAAACCCTCTTTATAGTCATTGGAGTCTATACGTCTACTATGGTGGGAAGACCGTCTTTCACTTCTTCTTGATTTTTCGGAGAACTACTTTCACTTTCTCCTCTCACTTTTTAAACCGAATTTCGAGTTGTAAGTCTTTTGATTCTAGTACCGTAGACCAGGGGAGTGAAGTACCCTTTATCTACCCCTTTGTCACTTTTGTCACAGTCTGAAATAAAAACCCCCGAGGTTTTAGTGACGTCTACCACTAACGTCGGTACTTTAATTTTCTGCGAATGAGGAACCTTCCCTTCAATACTGGTTGGTTCTATCGTATAAGTTTTCGTCTCTGTAATGAAACGACTGATTCCAGGCAGATCAGTTCCGATACCAAAACGGTCATCAGTACATAGCTACACTCTCAACCTGACACTTCTTTCGACTCACGGTTTCTTGACTATGAAAACTTGACACCACAACCTCTTCTGAGAACTCTCAGGGAACCTGACGTTCCTCTAGGTTGGTCAGGTAAGATTTGCTTTAGTCAGGACCCACAAGTAACCTTCTTGACTACGACTTCGACTTTGAGGTTATGAAACCCGGTGGAGTACGCTTCTCAACTGAGTGACCTTTTCTGAGACTACGACCCTCCCTAACCCCCGTCCTCCTCTTCCCCTGCTGTCTCCTACTCTACCGACGTGCCGTAGTGGTTGAGCTACCTGTACTTAAACTCACTTGAGGCCCTCAACCACTACCTGTCCCTCCGGACCGCACGACGCTAAGTACCCCAGCGTTTCTCAGCCTGTGTTGACTCGCTGACTTGACTTGACTTGACTTGACTATGAACAAGATTAAAGGACTGTAAATCCCCTTACGGAGGGACCAGATATCCTAGTATTTTGTTGGTCTGGGTAGTGTTCTGCTAATCATTCAAGGCAGGTTGAATAGATCCTATTTTGTGGTCCACCTGGTAATTGAAAATTGGTATGCATTTATTATTCATTACCGACCTACCGTAGTGACTGAACTACCTACACTCAAACTCACTTGAGACCCTCAACCACTACCTGTCCCTCCGGACCACATGACGTCAAGTACCCCAGTGTTTCTCAGCCTGTGCTGACTCGTTGACTTGACTTGACTTATGGGAAATTATTTATTATCAGACTATAGTATTTGTATATAGACCAGGAATTTGTTATCCGACTCCAGTACTCTTTACCGACGTCCGACCACTGAGTGACAGATTCTTTTGAGTTCCTTTATCCTTAGTTTCTTTCGGTATTTTTCCCATATCACCTATAACGCTGAAAATTTGACTAACCAGTTTTTCATGTATGTAGTCCCGAGACTCGGTTGGTTTTTGTTTGTCTAGTTATGGTCATTTCTATATTTGACAACAATAAGGGTGGGAAGGTCCGTGTGGGGAAGAGTCACAAATAAGACTCTCGAACCATAGACATAGGAAATTTTATTTGAGACACACTCATAAACGTATAAAAGTTTCAAGTAAAAAACCGAGACGTTTGTTATTGAGCCAAAGTTGTACTCTATAGATTTCGTCAGTTTTAATTTGTTTTCTTTCTTAACACCGACGTTCACCGAATCCTACCCTCGTTCCTTACACCTCAATGATAATTACTAAGTCAAAATGTTCTACTTTTCTCAAGACCTCTACCTACCACCATTACTATCGTGTTTTTTACTTACATGAATTTGTTGACTTGATATGCGAATTTTAACAAATCAGTCCTTTGTTAAAAACGAAACACATATATAAGGTCATTTTGTACATACCTTTTTACTAAAATAAAATAACATTTTACCTTAAATGATTCTCAAATAGAAACAGTACCGATAACGAATGGAAAATTTTATTAAATTTTGAGGTTCCGTATGTGAATTGAAGGTCAACATTCCTACGGAAACCGGTAATAATCCCCGAAATCCTTTTATATTTTGACATAATAACTTCGTTTTATTACGAGTAATCAGGATTCCATGTACTTTTCCGAATCAAGTAGTGAGTTTGAGAGACTTTTCTGACTCTATAAACACAAGGTGAACAGAAAATGGGTGATTTACATGACCTTTGTAGAATCTTGGTAGTTTTATTCGATCTAAACCAGTGTAAAGAATCTTAGGGATTGTAGTTAATAATAAATATCGTACTATATCAATATTTGACTAGAAAATTTTCCTAAAATTCTACATAAAAAATCGTAATGTCCGACTAATTTATACTCTTCATTGTCTTATGTATTATTAAGATATTTCTCATATGATATAAAGGTATCCTTGTATACACTAATATCATAAATCCATTTGTGGTTTTATAAATTGAAGTTATAATTTTTTTATTATTTCATCGTATGGAACCCTTCTTACATAAACCTAGAAGCATGTTTATATGGAAAACATGTCTTAAATAGACCATTCACGTAAAACTTCGTTTTTCGTTCTTTAAATCAAACACGAACAATCTACTGTTCGTGTAGACTTAAAATATAGTCGTAATTATCTCGGTCTTTATTTCATTCACTCCATGATTACAGTCTACATTTCTTAAGTCATAAATTCTATATTTAATATTAAGTTATAGTTTAAAAATATTTTTAATTACGTTTTTAAGATGATACCCGTTCTATAGTTTTAGAATTTATTTCTGTTCTGGTTACAAGAAAAAAATGGGAAAATAGAGGAAACTGAAGTTATTCTGACGGTATTGTGATTCGAAAATAAGATCTTATCGAAATAATACTATAAACATATTGTTTCTCGGGACCTTCAGTTTCTGTCATAGAGGGAGACTTCCTCTCTCCTTTAAAGGATGTATTTATTATTTTTTGTTACAGAGGGAAACCTAGTTTGTAACTGGTGTAAACGATCTTTAACCGTAAATTTCATAACCCCAAAGGATTCGACCCCAAGAAGTTGAGACCGTTTTTTGCAGTGACGTATATCTTAAAGGTGAACCCCATAAAATGAAACAGAACAACATAAGCCTCCCGTTGAAGAGGTTATTGTTGACTAAATTGTACCATAAATGACACGAAAGTAATTACGTCAGGAAACAGAGACTGGGTTTTAGAGTATAGAAACGGTTATATATACTGTGACACCATTCAAATGAACAATCGAAGGTTCATTCCGTTTTACAATGTTGAAAGTATCGACACCCGTCGTAAAACAAAGGTCAAAGAAGTCTTCGTTTGTCTTAGAACGTTTAAATATACACGATGTTATAACCACGTCAAAAGTACACTGTGTCAAATGAATTTGGAGGATTTGAAATTTTATCGAAACATATATTTATGAACTTTAAAGTTTTCAAAACTTCTTTCGTCACCACGTAAAGTACGTACAAGAGACAAATGTAAATCGTAAAGTCTTTATCTACGAGTTTTACGTCTCCCTCGACTTAAAAGTCTCCTATTCCATACACAATATACGTTTCGAGAGACTTATATACTGAAAGGATACGACTTAAATTTATATTAAAACAATGTCGATATTTTTACCGACGGAGTATCTCTTTTCGTTTCTTTAATTTATATACGGTAAAAGACTTTTCAACGTTACGATTTATTTCGTGACAAGATTTTAAAATCTGGTATTGTAAAGGAGGAGATTACGTCGAGGACCCTTTTACATTAGAAATCTTTTATAAATATTTAGTAGAAAGTACTACTTCTTAAAACTTTGTTAAAGCATAATGTTTCATCGTAATTTTCCTCTCACCTTGTAGTGTGTCTTTCATAAACAAGTATTTGTACATCCCGTCTTGTTTCGATAACGTTAACATTAATTCCCACGACTTTTAATACTAACTTATTCAGTCTAGACATGATTTGGATATACTACGGTTGTGAAGGACTGTCTTTTACTTTCTCTCTTTTTATTTATTTTTTGTCAGTCGTCCACAGTCGTTTCTCTTTCGATTTATTGTGAAACCAAGAAGTTACTCGTATCCTCTTCCTTATTCTTTTTGTAAGTACTTAGTGTACATACCATTTCTTCCAAGGGGGTGACTAGTAAAGGTCTTTAAAATAGAATGAAAATAGTTCACTACTTACTCCTGTATTATTTTATTTCAACTTATAGTAGTGAACTTTACTGAGATTTAAGTATCGAAAGTTCATGTTCAATCGTTTAAAGTAAGAACTTCGTTTGACTTTGTTCATCACTATAAAATAGACAATTTTTCAGTCTCCGACAGGTACTCAGGTTGACGTTTGAATGCAAATTTCAGAAATATTAGTAGGTGAAACCTGTGTCGTATACTTCATAATATGATACTTTTATGTATATACCGTCTTTTGAAAAACCAATATCTATACATATTTGTCTATAACTATGTATAAGTATACATATTTTAAAAATTCGTCGTGAGAAAAAAATATATAAAAAAAATTAAAAATAAAAATGAAATAAAATGTTATGACATAACCAAAACGGTATGTAACTGTACTTAGGTGGTACCCACATGTACTCAAGGGTTTGTACTTGGGGGGAGGGTGGAGGATGGAGTATAGTAGAGAGACCTAGTAGGGTCACGTGATCGACGTTCGTAGGACATAGGACGTAGTTTGTATCTGACCGTTAAGCAAAGAATGTACTGTCATATGTACAAAGTCACGGTAAGAGGGTTCGGAATACTAGGTCGTTAGAGTGACGACCCGTATGTGTGGCTCCTTTGGTCTTAACTTTCTCTGTGTACATGGGGTTACAAGTAGCGTCGTGACAAATATTATCCCTGTACCTTTGTTGGATCTACAGGTAGTCGTCTACTTACCTATTATTTCGACACCATGTATATGTGTTACCTCATAATGAGTCGGTAATTTTTTTATGTAAACTTAGTCAAGATTACTCCACCTACTTTGACCTCGGCTAATATGTCTCACTTCATTCGGTCTTTCTTTTTGTGGTTGTGTCATATGATTGTGTATATATACCTTAATTCTTACTACCATTACTACTGGGACATACGTTCTGTCGTTTTCTCTGTGTCTATACATCTCGCCTGAAATTCGTCGTGAGAACTATTTTGTGATTACTGTCCTTTTTACAAAGAATTCAAACTTCATTATTAGGAAAAAATTTTGTGTACATCATCCCTTTTCCTACCACCTTCTTTTATTTCTGTCACCACAGTCTATAGGATTTTAGTCGTTTTAGAAGTTTCCTCAAAAGGGTCTTGTGTAGATACAAACTCGAGGAAATCGGACAATCGGTTATAACTACTGAAATAGATTCTTTTCCGTCGTGTGAACAATCTTTGAGGTCTATATTATATACAAGGAGTACTTTTGATTATAGTACCGTAGACCAGGGTAGTGAAGTACCCTTTATCTACCCCTTTGTCACTTTTGTCCAGTCTCAAATAAAACCCCCCGAGGTTTTAGTGACGTCCACCACTAACGTCGGTACTTTCTGCGAATGAGGAACCTTCCTTTCAATACTGGTTGGATCTATCGTATAAGTTTTCGTCCCTGTAATGAAACGGTTGTTTCCAGGTAGATCAGTTCCGATACCAAAAAGGTCACCAGTACATACCTACACTCTCAAACTGACACTTCTTTCGACTCACGGTTTCTTAACTACGAAAACTTGACACCACAACCTCTTCTGAGAACTCTCAGGGAACCTGACGTTCCTCTAGGTTGGTCAGGTAAGATTTGCTTTAGTCAGGACCCACAAGTAACCTTCCCGACTACGACTTCGACTTTGAGGTTATGAAACCGATGGAGTACGTTTCTCAACTGAGTAACCTTTTATGAGACTACGACCCTCCCTAACCCCCGTCCTCCTCTTCCCCTACTGTCTCCTACTCAACCGACCTACCGTAGTTGTTTAGTTTCCTGTACTTAAACTCACTTGAGGCCCTCGACCACTACCTGTCCTTCCGGACCGTATGACGCTAAGTACCCCAGCGTTCCTCAGTTCTGTGTCGACGCGTTGACTTGACTTGACTTGACTTGACTTTCAATACACGATTAATAATACTTACACATATTTATAAGACGATGAAGATACGAACACATGCTACATGAATACATGGTAAACCTCAGTACACCGAACAAAATCGGTTACCCCCTTTTTTTTTTCTATATAGGACCGAGAGATAAGGACTGGCTTTAAAACTCTTTGTGATGGATCAACGGTACACATGAAGGTGGGTGAGGTACAATCTTCAATACCCTTTTACAGAACTCTACCACAGAGATATTAGGACTCAATCCGTCACTGATCCCTTCGTGACCTTGACTTCGAGGTTATGAAACCGGTGGACTACGCTTCTTGACTGAGTAACCTTTTCTGGGAGTACGACCCTTTCTGACTTCCGTCCTTCTCTTCTCCTGCTGTCTCTTACTCTACCGACATACTGTAGTGACTGAGGTACCTGTTCTCAAATCCATTTTGAGTGCAAAATGGAGGCCCTCACCACTACCTGTCCCTTCGGACCGTGCGACGTCAAGTACTCCAGCGTTTCTCAGGTTATACTGACTCTCTGACTTGACTTGACTGCCTTCGACTCGGGTCGATAGTGAACGTAAGATATTCATCTGACTCTTTTATAGACAGTAAAGTACTTCGATTACTCTGATATACTAATAAACAACAACGGTGTATTGGATCAAATTACGTTTCCTTTGTTCGATAATTTTCACAATCAACGAGTCGTCACAGGTTGTGAAACGCTAGGATACCTGACATCGGGCGGTACCGGAGAACAGGTAACTCAAAAGGTCCGTTCTTATGACCTCACTCATCGGTGAGGGAAGAGGTCCTGTAGAAGGGTTGGGTCACTAGTTTGGGTTCAGAGAGTGTAACTTCCGTCTAATAAATGGTAAATTCGGTGGGTGGTCCGTACGGTATGTAATCAGTCAAAACTATATGATTTATGTTGAATTTCTGAAAGTTCTTAAGAAATAAGAAGGATTCAGAAATGAAAAAAAAGGGGGACTTGACGTCAATGAAATAGAGTTTGTAGAGGTATCTGTAAGTAATATTATAGTGAGAACTTGACTTAATAGGTACTCCCGTCTCCTCAATTGGATTTAAATTAATTCTTTTTAGTTACTTTGTCTGACTCCAAGAGTAATTTACTAATTTAATGAGGAGTGATTATTAGACGAGGATGTTTTATTATCTTTTATGTGAATTTCCAGTGAACTAATTGTGACACCCTATATTTAATTAACGTAATAACAAGTTTACTACCTTTTGTTACTTTCACCGGAGACGGTTGATGAGGAGATTGACGATTCAGTCTCATAACATCTTACTTTTGAAGTGGAGGATGTTCGATTAGTTTAGTGAACGCGAGTCATTTTCGTTGTGATTTTTTCGGTATACAGTTTCTCATCTCTTTACTACAAGTGACTGTGCCACCATTTATTGATATCCACTCTTACTATAGAACTACATAGATTTTTGTGTTTAACTATACTCTTTACAAAAAACTTAAATACTTCAGTCTATGAAAGTTAACGAATACATATAAACAATTCGAAATGACCCCTTATTAATTATTTTAGTATTAAATGTGATCATACTCTTTATTGGAGTGATTTAAAAGGAAGATATTAGTAGGTCCTTTCTGACGTTCCAACAAATTGTATAAGAAGTTATTATTTAACGAATTTTATATTCCGGGTGACTACGTATAATATGATAAAGGTTACTGATACCGTTTTCACACCCTCACTACTATTTTAAAAAGTTATACTTAAGTTATTTATAGTCATCGATTTCAAGTGTTTCATAAACCATTATATCGTTATAAAATTTGTAAAAGTGTAAGAGAGAAAAGAGAAAAAGAAATAAGGAAAATATCGAAATTAAAAGAAAAATTGAGAACGGGGAATTCCACATATAACTTCGATTCAATTTTACCCTTCTTAAAGTTTAAAACTCACAGTTGATATTCTTACAATAACATACTTCGTTTGATTAAAAGGGTTCTGTAACACATCAGTGTCATACATTTCTTTTTACCTGGTATTTAACATTATAAATAAAACAATTAAATTTAATATAAATTAATTTTAAAATCTTTCAAAGGATCTCTGTTTAATAAGAGTATGAGGACCTGTAAAAGTGAAACTTTAATGGTCCCTAACGATTCCTTCTTTTAGTAAATTTACAGGAGTGACTTATTAAATGAGGTTATACGGTGCATTGTAGTAAATACTAGTGGATCTTTAGGAGAGGAATAGGAGTTTCTTTAGTGGTCGTTATTTGTATAGGTATTTGTGGTCTAGGTATTTGTGATACAAGACAAGTCCCCTGTCTATGACTTAGTTTTCTCTACTACGTGAGTTATACGATTTTGTATATCCTTTCTGTCAGGGTGTTCCCTAAATTTCTACTGAAAAGACTATTTTAGAATGTACCGATTGACGTCGTACAAGGATTGATTCGAAATTCATCAATGATTCCATCTATAGTTATCCGTGAATTTAAAAAGTAACGTCCACCTTTGAAGTCAAATAAGGGACACGAAAATTTCTACAGGACCCCCAACTTCGAATTGAATAGATTCAGTCAACTACCCCCTAAGTAGGGGACAATTGTTCACTGACCTCATCAGAACGAAAGTGACTTAAGTCTCATCACATGATCCTTCTTAATAGTAGTAACCTTTCAATGTTTCCAAGACCTTAGAATTTTTCTAAAATGTATATTACCAAAATATGATGATCCAAGATTGGATATAAGGTTACACTCTACCCAAACCGTCCCAAAATTGGAAGTGGAAGGAGTCACCTATGAACGTCACTCCTTTAGTATTATGGACTAACCATTCAAAATTATTTATATTTTACTCTATCAAGAATCTTGGTCGGAGTCTTGTAGTACTCCTGAATTTTTATAATACACTATAATAATAACAACTCTATCACAATATCTGATTTGTATACACAAGGGTGTTTTACGTACAAACTTTGAATGGTGTCACTGAATTAGAATCTGAAGGGTCGGTTGTCTTGGTATTCTTTATTTAAAGACTATAAATATTCAGTAGGTCAGATACAATAAAACAATGTCGTCGAACTTGTCTATTCTGTCTATGATTTATGTTTGAAGGGAGTTGATAGAAAGTGAAGTCACGTTTAACACACACACACACACATACTGTACGTACGTGTGTGTTATACCTCGTGTTTGGAAGACGGATAGTGACTACGAGAGAGTAAATACTACCTATGTAAATATATTTATCGTCAACGGTACAGTAGTTTTTTTTTTTTTTTCTTTTCGAATTTTTAGAGTTTTTACAAGGTTATGTGAATTACCAAATGTGGACGGATCTCCTATACGTCCATTTCTTCGTTGTCAATCTTGACCTGTACTTTGTTGTCTGACCAAGGTTTATCCTTTTCCTCATGCAGTTCCGACATATAACAGTGGGACGAATAAATTGAAGATACGTCTCATGTCGTACTCTTTACGACCTGACCTTTCTCGTGTTCGACCTTAGTTCTAACGGCCCTTTTTATAGTCATTGGAGTCTATACGTCTACTGTGATGGGAATACCGTCTTTCACTTCTCCTTGATTTTTCTGAGAACTACTTTCACTTTCTCCTTTCGTTTTTTAAACCGAATTTCGAGTTGTAAGTCTTTTGCTTCTAGTACCGTAGGTCAGGGTAGTGAAGTACCGTTTATCTACCCCTTTGTCACCTTTGTCACCGACTGAAATAAAACCCCCGAGGTCTTAGTGACGTCTACCACTGACGTCGGTACTTTAATTTTCTACGAATGAGGAACCTTCTTTTCAATACTGGTTGGATCTATCATATAAGTTTTCATCTCTGTAATGAAACGACTGATTCCAGTCAGATCAGTTCTGATACCAAAAAGGACACCAGTACATACCTACACTCTCAACCTGACACTTCTTCCGACTCGCGACTTCTTAACTACGAAAACTTGACATCACAACCTCTTGTGAGNGTTTTCATCTCTGTAATGAAACGACTGATTCCAGTCAGATCAGTTCTGATACCAAAAAGGACACCAGTACATACCTACACTCTCAACCTGACACTTCTTCCGACTCGTGACTTCTTAACTACGAAAACTTGACATCACAACCTCTTGTGAGAACTCTCAGGGAACCTGACGTTCCTCTAGGTAGGTCAGGTAAGACTTCCTCTAGTCGGGACCCTAAAGAAACCTTCCTTACTACGACTTCGACTTTGAGGTCATGAAACCGGTGGAGTACGCTTCTCAACTCAGTAACCTTTTCTGAGACTACACCTTCCTTAACCCCCGTCCTCCTCTTCCCCTGCTGTCTCCTACTCTACCGACCTACCGTAGCGCCTGAGCTACTGGTACTCAGACTCACTTGAGACCCTCAACCACCACCTGTCCCTCCGGACAGCAAGACGCTAAGTACACCAGCGTTTCTCAGCCTGTGCTGACTCGCTGACTTGACTTGACTTGACTTGACTCTCCTATTCAGACTCGAAGTTTTGGCAGGATTTCTAATAAAGTTGACTAGAGTCAACTTTAATATTAGAGAGGAGAAATGTAAACACAGGTGGTTGGTTTCAGTTAAGTAAAAATCAAAGGGGTTCACTATACAGTGTCATCGTGTCGATATTTGTAAGTGGACTGACATGTACAATATATACTGATCTATATAAACAAGGGATTGAGACCTTTTCAACTTTGCATGACTCTCAAATTTTCACAAGTAATTCTCGTTTCTTTGTTCCGTTCTGGTAATAATTATATAAAACCCAACTTTATTTGACCTCCTTATTCTATCATTCAGTCCTGACATCCAGTAATATTTTAACTCTGAAAACGAATGTTCAAAACAATCTAAATTCTCTTTTATGATTGTAAAATATCTAATTCTGATTTCCCTTTTACCTTTCTTATCCAAAGTATTAGTTCTGTCACCCTTTCTCTCACATTGAGTTTTCAATTATTGTACTATAACCTCGGTCTAACGAACTTGTGTTTAGGGTCGTGTTGGAAAATGATCGGTACACTGGAACTCTTTAAAAGAATTGAAGTAGCACGAAGTCAAAGGGTAAATATTTTACACCCAACTCTATAATAAATCAGATATGTCGTACTCATACTTCTAATTCACCCATTAGTGTTTAACAAAGACTGGTTTTCTTTTGTGAGTTATTTACTGTCCTCTATTTTCTTCCGTTATGTGTACTTGTAAACTCAATAAAAAGTTTAGAGGTAGTTTTAATTAGGGGGAGAGTGGTTCTGTTTTAAGTATCGATGAAGACTAAAAGGTACTGTAAAATAAACATTGTAAAAACTCCCTTACGTCATGTTCCCCGACAAAAATGAAGTAATAAAAACACCCACACAAGGTTTTCAGTATTGGAGGAATTTTAGTCGTTAACAACACATAGAGAAGAAGTAGTGACAGTTAGTTCTCTATAAATTAAATTATATTTATGTCTTTATGATAGAGGAAATTAAACTTTTACAAAACAGATATTAAAAGTGTAAAATTAATAATTATGTAGTTGGTAGTTAAGATACTAAAAAATTTCTTTTTAAATCTCTTATGGGTTATAAAAGTGACTTCGTATTATGAAACATGACTGTACTAAAAGATTTATACGTCAACGTGACTGTTACTTTAGTAGAATCAACAAATCTTAGTAAAAGATATAACATTTATATTTCTAAGTCCTCGTTGTCGGTAAATTCTTTCTTAATACTATTTACGTTAGTATAGGGTAAAAGTATTTAAACCTTAACAATTATATAAATATTGTTATCAATTGTTTAGGTACGATTCATGTCAAAACTATTGATATAACTGTAATACAAAGGATATATTCCTCATATTTATATTTTTGATTGAATAGAACCTTTAATTAATAATTAGATAATTTACTGTTTTACATTTTCAGTTATTTCTAGTATAATTACCTCTTTATAATGTGGGAACCAAGATAAGAGTCTACTACGTAAAAGTCTAGTTTAAAGTTTATATTTTCGATTGTTTCTCTAAGTGTAAATTTATATCTATCCACCCATACATGTCCTGAATCACCGGTTACTGTAATCCGTACACACCAAACTACTATAATTAAGATACGTATACTAGGAGTTAGAAAAGTGATAGTTCCGGAGTAAATATGTAGTCATTTTTCTATACTACGTTGGGAATCTTCGATTAAACGACTCAAGTACAAACGATTATATCCTGTCTCCGGTAATTTAATATGACAAGGAAGAAATAGTACATAATGTAATTCTTTAAAACGTGAGACGAATTATTCAAACCAAAAGTAGTGTTTAACAATAGTACAAGAGGCCTATACAAAACCAAGGGTCTACTTAATTTGGGTTTAAATTACGACTAAAATTGTTCATATATTTTTATGTCTTGTAATGAAAACATATAATTGAAACAAGAACCAAAGTTGAACGAATGTAATAAAGAGAATTGTGTCAGTAGAAATAAAAGTAAATGAAATAAAAGATACATTTATTAATACACGATGTAGTAAACGAAAAAAACGTAATCGAGATTCAGATTATATTTATATAATATTCACTGGAATTATGACATTGAATCAAACTTACGATACCATTGGAGTTTGTATTCATCGTTATTTACTTCCCCGTTAATAGAATCGGTTTTTGTGTTTCTTAATCACTCTTACTGTCTTGGTAATTTTAATGTCTATTTTATTAATATAAAAATTTGAGGAAGTTATAAATTCTATAGATCACAGTCAAAATGTATGTATTTTAATATATCATTTTTTGTTTAATAAAGACAAGACAACTCAGTCTATATGTTAATCCTTTTGGAGTTCTTTTCACTGATGTCTTTCTAAAATTTAAAGTTCATGTGACTCGTTATCTGACTTTTTTCAAGACTTCCGTAAGTCTAAAGTTGTAAATTTAAAATAGAGGGTAATAGTTGATGTAAGTTCTTGAAAGTAGTGACTTACCAAGTTTGTGTGTGTATGTGTGTGAATTATATTAAATGATTCCACTTAATCGTTTTTACGACGTATCCCCTCTCTCTCGGTTTCTGTTTTTACACACTTCATAGTAAGATCTTACTAAGGATATTTTAAAAACGAACGACATTAAAAAATCGTGTGTGTGTTTTTTCCTGAAAAGTGTACTTCGATCAGGTGTATCGATCAGTGCACAGTGTACCGTAATGAGTTACGGAAACCACTCGATGGCCAGGGGAAGGAGGTAAGTAAAAGGATTTAATAAAACGGAATTAGAAATTTCACTACCGAAATGTTTCTCGTTGTTTTAGATGGTCTACCAGTGACCACACCAAGTGACTCAAATATAGGATGATCCTTCAATCTACTAACGAAAAGTTCCAAGCTTATTACGTAACTTGTCAGGTAAAGTGATGTCCCTTAAGACTTCGACAACTATATAAAAACCAGTTCGTACAAGGTAGTAGAAAAGAAACTCAGTATCAGTCTTTATACGTACACTTATGAAGTACTCGTAACTCTGACATATTAAAAAGAAAGGAAGATGTTCTAAACTTTACATCAATACACAATCTTTACTCATGACGAATTATAAATATTTTACAACAAAATAAAACCCACATTGTAATAGTTTGATGAAACAATCAGAAGTTTTTGTATTTGGAAGGAGTTCGTTGTACTTAGAAAATAAATCTTGTTTATGAAATTTGAGAATGTGTAGTTTTGTTTATTTGTTTTTTGAGGTTATTTATTTTTGAAGGTATTTTTATATACCGAAATTCAACGTGTCTTATTTGTATTTTGAAAAAATTCTAAGTCAACCCTTTGACTATAACAGAAACTAAAAGTTTTATGTGTGGACATTCGTAAAAAGATCCTTAACATGTCTTCTTCTCTCTTCACCTTTAGTAAAATCATTCCTTTTTATTTTGTTTTGACCCTAAAGGGGCCACCGATTTACCATTTCTTAGACAGACAGTTACGTCCTCTATACCCGAGTTGGGGACTAGGCGTCTAGGGTATACGACGACTCGTTGATTCGGGTACACGGTGTTGATGACCCGGACACGAGATCTCGGGATCTCGGTGTAGATGACTTAGAGTGTGTGAGATCTTGGACACGAGCCGTTGTTCCCTTCTGTGGTGTCTCTACGGGAGTGTGACGTTGATCTCTCGTCGGGGTTGAGGACTGTTACTCTCGTTTCGGGTACATCGTTGTTCTGTGTCGTGTCTGTTTTTATCCGTTTATTTTGATTTGTTTGTTTTCTTTGGGTGTGTTTATAAATCTTTAATTCTTATGTAATAATATTATATACGTAACCTTTAAGTTAGAGTTATGTATGTTCTCCTCCACCGTTCTTATGTGTCTTCTTGATATGTTTTTTCTGGAAGTACTAGTCTATTGGTACTACCACACTAGTAATTGGATTTCGGTCTATAGGACCTCATCCTTCAGTTCACCCGGAATCCTTCGTAGTGATGTTTATTTCGATCACTTCCAATACCTTAAGGTCAACTCGATAAGGTTTAGAATTTTCTACTACAACAATTTCACGATGTGAGTTATACGGTCGTTTAAACCTTTTGAGTCGTCACCGGTGTCCTGACCTTTTCCAATCAGAAGTAAGGTTAGGGTTTCTTTCCGTTACGGTTGCTTACAAGTTTGATGGTGTGTTAAAGTGAGTAGAGTGTACGATCGTTGCTCTTCCGTTACCGTGGAGTGAGATCATGAGAACGGACCTTTTAGGGTACTTGCCTCCTCGGACCATCCGACGTCAGGTACCCCAACGTTTCTCAACCTGTCCTGACGCACTCAAGTGAAAGTAAAAAGTGAAAGTACGTAACCTCTTCCTTTACTGTTGGGTGAGGTCACAAGTACGGACCTCTTAGGGTCCTTGCCCCCTCGGCTACCCGACGACAGATACCCCAGCGTGTCTCATCCTGTGCTGACTTCACTGAATCGTCGTCATCGTGTACGATCGTTTCATTATGAGTTTAAGAGGTTCGGTCAGAAGTTGTCATGTACTTAACTCTTGAAGGTCTACAGGTTCGACGTAAATCTTTTCTGTCTCCTTGGTCTCTAGTTTAACAGTTGTAGGTGACCTAATATCTTTTTCGTTCTCTTAAGGTCTTTTTGTAGATCAAGACGAAGTGACTGATACTATTTCGGAAACTGAGACACCTGGTTGTGTTTGACACCCTTTAAGAATTTGTCTTCCCTTATGGTCTGGTGAAACGGAAGGAGGACTCATTAGACATACGTCCAGTTCTTCGTTGTCAATCTTGGTCTGTACCTTGTTACCTAATGAAGGATTAACCTTTTCCTCATGAAGTTCCGACATATAACAGTGGGACGAATAAATTGAATATACGTCTCATATAGTCCGTTTTAAGACCTGACCTACTTCGTGTTTGACCTTAGTCATAACGGTCCTCTTTATAGTTATTGGAGTCTATAAGTCTACTGTAGTGGGAATACCGTCTTTCGTGTGTCCTTGATTTCTCAGGGAACTACTTTCACTTTCTCCTCTCACTTTTTCGAGAATTTTGAATGGTAAGTTTTTTGTTTCTAGTTCCGTAGACAACGGTAGTGAAGTACCGTTTATTAACCCCTTTGTTACCTTTGTCACTCTCTGATAAAAGAACCTGAGGTTTTAGTGACGTCTACCACTGACGTCGGTACTTGAATTTTCTGCGGACGAGGAACCTTCTTTTAGATACTGGTTGGATCTGTCGTATAATTTTTCGTCTCTGTAATGAAACGACTGTTTCTAGGTATACCAGTTTCAATACAAGTCATCAGTGTATACCAATACTCAAGACCTGGTATTTCTTCCGACTCGTGGCTTCTTAACTACGAAAACTTGACACCACAACATGTTCTGTGAACTCTCAGGGAACCTGACGTTCCTCTAGTTTGGTCAGTTAGGATTTCTT
The DNA here is from genome assembly GCA_006410555.1 of Capra ibex. NCBI lineage: Eukaryota > Metazoa > Chordata > Mammalia > Artiodactyla > Bovidae > Capra > Capra ibex. The sequence goes on from SJYO01049755.1 coordinate 21,250,886, forward strand.
TTAGTTAGGACTTATAAGTGATCTCCCAAACTACGACTCCGACTTCGAGGTCATGAAACCGGTGAATTACGCTTCTTGACTGAATGATCTTTTCTAGGACTACGACTCTTTCTGACTTCTGTCCTCCTCTTCCCTTACTGTCTTCTGCTCTACCGACCTACCGTAGTACCTGAGTTATCTTTACTTAGACTCGTTTGAGACCCTTTGCCACTTCATGTCCCTTCGGACCACACAACGGCAGGTACCCCAGTGTTTCCCAGTCTGTACTGACTCACTTTTTATTGTTATTAGTATTGTATATTATACTTTTTTTATGTCTGAATTACTGGTAGAGAATAACATTTTACTTTACGTAATTAAATTTTGTTCTTACTGTATATCCTTGTTTTTTAAACCTGTTATCTCGTTACGTTATTTTTACAAACACGATAGTATCTGTCCTGCCTTTTCCCCCCTTTTTTCATTTATCGAAGGACTTACCTCCTTCTATATTGAGTATGGTTCACCCCTTTTGTTACATACTCAACTTACAATTTCTTATATACCTGACGACCGACGTCGTCGTCTGTCAATATGTCGTTCTTATCTTTAGGGACTAAAATAAGAGATTTATATTCTTTATGTGTCTTCCGGTCGTGGATAAAGAATATGTTCTAACGGCGAGATAGAAAAACCTACCCTAATTTCATGTATATAGACCCGTTATTGGATCCAGTGGATTATCCAGTAGAAGATTTATTTTCCAAAGTATAAGTTATTTGATACCCAAATTACTGGACCCCGACAAAGTTAATAGAATCGTGAATCGATGTACCGTGTACGTGTCACTGACAAATTATTTATAGTCAAATTAATGACTTATATAAATTTTACACTTTTGAAGGTCTTTACTTACTGAGTCTTTACAACAATAGGTACCCTTCGTATAAAGTGGTGATTACAATTAATGAACTACTAGAGTTGGATTACACAATCCGATTACACCCCAAATTTCAAGGGGAATTGATGATGTTGAGACTCTTTTTAATTTATGAAACGAACATACCAGGATCTTGACTCTATGTAAGTAAGGGATCTTCACAGGTATGTATAAAACTACTACTGTTATCTTCATTCCATCATTAGTGATAGTTACTTATAATATCTAAACCATAAAATGTATATTTTATCAAATATACAATATATAGTTTATTTTATAGTTTATTATTCTTAAGGAGGTAATGTGTCCACTATTTTGACTCTAGACTTTGTGATTTATGGGTGTATTTCTAAGATGTAGAAGAGTTACGGTCTCTACATTTCGTTTGGTTCAGAAAGGACCACCAGGTCACCAATCGTTAGAAGGACAGTTACGTCCCCTGTGTTCAAACTAGGAACCAGGTCTTTCTAAGGTATACGGTTTTCAGTCGATTCTGGTAGACGGTGTTGATACTTGGGTGTGCGAGATCTCCGGTGTGAGGTGTTGTTCTGTTCGGTGACGTTCCTCTTTGGACGAATGACGTTACTTCTCTCATCGACGACGAACGGTGTTGATCACTTTCGGACACGTGACGTTACTTCTGTTTCACGTCGGTTTTTAATTAATTAATTAATTTTACATCTTATTATTTCGTTTGATTTCGAAAATAACGAGGTCTCAGGTGAGAAACGTCTGGAAACATGAAAGAACAAATTTTTTTTTGTTTTTTGGTTTTTGATTTTGATAGCCTCGATTATCCGTATGCAAAATAACCACTATCTATAAAAATTTATAAGATTTATGTATAGATTGTTTTTACTATCGATATTCAAGATATAATGAAAATTTAATGAAAAAGTACATGAACTTTATTAAACATTGAAAACTCATGGAAGATACACGATCCTTAATATATGAATAAAAATTTTATAATAGAGTGAATTAGGTTAGAGAGATTGTAAATGTTAGAGGACTCTATTTGACTTCATAAGTTAAAAACTGTTTTCTTTGTTATGAGGTCGTTGTACCCCACTCTTCCGTTTATTCGAGTGTCTAGAATATGGGAACTTCAGTTCAGAGCATAAGAGACGAGGTATTACGATCTGTGTTAGTCCTGTAAAAGTATGAAAATTGGTGTGTTTGTTTCGAAAGTCTTGTTCCAATCTCATGTACTTTTGCACGAATTCACAACCGGACTAACAACTGACTTGTCGGATGTAAAAGGACTCTCTCTACTTCTTTGTCGTTCACTGAACATTAAATAAAGGGACAACGGACTGTAGTGATCCTAAAACAGACAGAAACTACACTATTTTATTTGGGATAATGGTTTACTGAATACCAAGAGAACGAACAAATAATTTTCCGTACCTCTTTTACAAAAGAAGTAATGATATTTTGTATCGTCAAGTGTACTTCTCCGGTCTAGGAAAATACACTTTACTGTCCTGATCACTTTCTAAAATATAGGTCTATTACAATACTTCTATCATTACCGTTTACACCTTCCTTTTGTGTTTCAATGTGAATTAAATACACAGTGTAAGTGTGCGTGAAAATAATCAAACAGCGTCTAACACATATGGTTTTACGGTAAGACTTATGTCTTAGAGTAATACTTAAAATCTTACCAGTTAGATCCTGATCGTTCTGGTAAAGTGGAACAGAAGGTTCATGAAGAATTAAACGTTCTTCACACCCCTTGTGACTTAACTCTTCCCCAAACTCCAGTGTAATTTTGAGTCACCCTTATTTACCGTACGTCACAGACAGTTTTCCTTTCTCATGTCTTGTTCATACATACAGTCCATAAAAGTAAGGTCTGAATCTCATGTCCTTAAAATAAATAGAAAAATATCTTATAATAAATTGTGTCGTAAATCATGAATTAACGGAAATGTTTATGATCGTCTACCCAGAACTTTTTTTACGTAGCACGAACACTTATTCGTGCTTTTCGGAACGTTGTATGGAAGATACGACTATACCGTAAGTAAAAAGAATTAATTTGATAATGCAAATCCCTAGTGATTTTATTGAGAGATTTCCATTCCCAAAGTAGTTTCTCTCTTATATATTTGAGGTCCCTTTCGTTATTTGTCTAGTAGTGTTACAATAGTCGAGGTACGTTTCAATATTTCTTAGTCCTACGATAGTTCACTCCGAAGGTTCACTGAGTCACCATTTCTTAGACGGACGGTCTCGTCCTCTGTGCTAAGTTAGGGACCTAGTCCATCTAGGGGACCTCTTCCTTTACCGTTGGGTGAGATTATAAGAACGAAACCTTTAGGGTATGAGTCTCCTTTGACCACCCGCTGTCAGGTACCCTGACGTTTCTCAGTCTATGTTGACTCACTGAATCGAACAGATAGATAAATAAGATAAATTGATTTCTTTGTCAAAGGTTTTATTACATTAAAAACGAGTTTCCGGGATCACTCATTCACCGTCTTAGTCATAAAACTAAGTCTAGAAGGACTGGGGTATCCAAAAATCGATTTACTTCTTCCTTTTCTATCTCGGGGTGTTGTCTTTAATTGAGGGGGTGTTGTCTTTAATTGAGGTTCTGTCAGAACCCTTATGAGGTAACTTTGGAGAATTTTACGAAGAACCAAAATTTATGGAATTATTCAAGAAAAATAAATCCCTCAAGATACGTAATTTTTTCACTGATTTGTAAAAAAACTGACTAAGTGATATTTTGAGGTAAATGAGAGTATATTAATTTGTAACTTGTAAGAACTTCTCACTACGTTTACTGAAACCACTTCATAGTTTCCCCATCGTTCGATTTCGACACCTTGGACTGTCTTATTCAAGTTTAAACCGTATGTGTGGTGTATGGTTTAGTCCTTTTAAAAGAAGTAGTCTGAGATTACAAAGATATATAGAACACTCGTCTCTATGGTTGACAGGAAAAAGAGAAACATGGTTTGATAGAAAAGTTTCTATAGACATATCGTTCATCGGAGTCTCCTGTCTTTTTCGCAAAAGATAGTCTACTTTCCATTCAAACAAATTGTAGAACCCTCTTTCTCTATCTTAGAGAGACTTCTCGTTCCCGTCCATACAGGTAATATTTCCTAAATTACAGGGATTAGAGTACTAAGGAAAGGATATTGTTATATATGATGGTTTTTTATACGTCTACGGAGTCTGAAAAAATATCCTTGACCCCGAACGTCTTGACCCTGTTTGTGATTTCGAGACAGACTGTAAAATACTTTTTTTTTTTGTTTTGACTAAACAAAGAATGGGTTCTCAGAACTCATAAGATAGTGGTAGACTCTTTGACAATTAAGATTGAGTTCATTTTAGAGTTTGAGAAGTTCAAAGAACTGTAAATAATTCATGGGAACTTATAAAAAAAATAAAATCTCGAAGTCAAAGAATGACACTTTAAATTTTCACTCACACGAATATTCAAAGGATTATGTGATATTTATGAATTCGTTCATCATCGATTAATCGTCAGTATCTTTCTCTTCGTTCGCCCACGGTAGTCGTAGTACCACCGTGTTCTACGAGAGAAACGGAGAAGGTAAGTTTGTTGTTGGTCATTTTGTAGGTATTGAATTGTTCCTACTGAACCGGGTTGTGTCGTCCTACGACCTCTTAAGGTGTACGGACATGTACATTTACATCCACCTGATCTTGTGTATGTCTTCAGTCTTAGTCTCCTTGTCGACTCTGTCACTGACTCTAGGACCTGGGAACTGGTATCACTGACTAGGGTGTTGGGATCTCTTGGACCATGGTTCCTTCCTCCGTACGTACTGAGGTCGTGTGGGTCGGTGTCACCCTGGGCACCGGTGTCTTGGACCGTTGTGACTGTCGACTCGGACGTTGACCAGAGAGGTTGACACTTCCATGGATGGTGACGTCAGGACGGTTAGGTGTCGTCGTCGTTGATAATTAGATTATTGTGGTCTACGTCATCTCTGTTTGTTTTGATGTCGATCGAGGGATGAGAAGGAGAAGAGAGGTGGTCCGTCTTGGATTCTGAGTCCTCTAGGGCCTGTGTCAAATCCAAGAACGGTAGGGTCACCACTACGGTCGATGTTATCGTTGTGATGATCGTCGTTCCGGGGTCACGGGTGTGTCCGTCTTCGTCGATATTTATTCCAAGGTCCCTTGTACAGGTCGTTTCCACCATCTCTCATCTTTCATAACCAAGAGTTCATATTGATGTCCTTCAAGGGTTTTGTAACGATATCGTGTTGGATAACTTTTTGTTTTGTTTCCGGAGATTAATAATTAGACATTTTAGTAGTCTTAGTTCTATTTTATTTTGTAAATGGATTTCGTCTTTCCACAGACCGTATTCCAGTCGAGCATTTCGGGGTACTTTTTAGTACCATTGTGTCATAGTGTTTTTCTTTTAAGAGATCTTTGGTTTAAATTTAAGACTAACTACTTGTTAATTTTTATTGACGGTACTTCTTTGAGTTACTTGATGTTCTTCTGAGTTTTTCCGTCAAGTTGTTCTATTCCTTATTTTAATGACTTGTCTCCCTTATAAAATGGTTTTCTCTAACTTTGAGATTTTCCTTGGTTTGTTTTTAATACCTCGACTTCTTATTTTATTTACTCTACTTTCTATATTACAATTTTGTGACCTTTGTCTAGTCTAGTATACCTTCTCTTTTAATCACTTGAACTTTTATTTTATATCTTTATTATTTCTGTCTTCTTCTCTCTCTTAATCTTAGATCTTTTTCTTCTTACTCCTCCTCTTTCACCCACCCCCTTCCTTCCTTTATAAAACTCTTTATAGGTTGAGATAATACTTTTTTTTAGATCTTATTATCCTCTTTCCTCTTTTCGTCCCCGCCCTTTTCCTCGCCTCTCAAATGGATTTGTTTATTGTCGTCTTACGTTTTCTGACCAGAAACTTCGGTAGACCAGGACCTGAAGACAATAAAATAACAACAATAAGTCAACGATCCAGTACAGGTTGAGAAACACTAGGGTACCTGACATCATATGATCCGAAAGGACAAGAAGTGATAGAGGGTCTCAAATGACTTTAAGCACAGGTAGATTGGCCACTAAAATTGGTTAGTAGCGTAGGAGACAACAGAGGAAAAGGAGAACGGAAGTCAGAAAGTGTCGTAGTTCTAGAAAAGGTTACTCAGCCAAGAAGTGTAGTCCGACGGTTTCATCCTCGAAATCGAAGTCGTAGTTAGGAAGATTTCTTATGAGTCCTGCCTAAAGGAAATTTTGACTGACTAGAGGTATTACAGGTTCGTTGAGAGTTCTCAGAAGAGAACGTGTTGTTAGGTTTTCGTAGTTAAGATACAATGAGTCGGAAGAAATACCAGGTTGAAAGTGTAGACATGTACTCATGACCTTTTCAGTATGGAAACTGATCTACCTAGAAACAGTCGTTTCATTACAGAGACGAAAAATTATACGACATACAAATAGTGTCAAAAAGAAGGTTTCTCGTTTACAGAAAATTAAAGTACCGACGTCAGTGGTAGGAGTCACTAAAACTTCGGGTCCTTTTATTTTAGACGACAACAAAGGTTAAAAAGGAGTAGTAAACGGTACTTCTCTACTCTGGTCTAAGGTACCAGGAGTAAAAGACTTACAACTCAAAATTCGGTCGAAAAAGTGAAAGGAGAAAGTGAGAGTAGTTCTCTGAGAAATCAAGGAGAAACGAGAGACGGTAATCTCACCATAGTAGACGTATAAACTGTAACATCAATAAAGAGGACCTTTAGAACTAAGGTCGGACAATAAGTGTATCGGGTCGTAAAACGTATATCCGTGTAATAACCGTATTCAACGAATATTATCAAAGTGCGTTGAAGACAATACAGTCAAGAATGGAGAGGAAAAAGTAAAGGTTAAAACAACTAAACACAGGAGAGGGGAAAAAAAGAACTACTCAGACCGATATCCAAAGAGTTAAAACACGAGAAAAGTTTCTTGGTCGAAAATCAACTAGAAAAGATGATAATTAAAAAATCAGAGATAAAGTAAATAAAGACGAGATTGGAAATGCCAAATAAAGGAAGATGATTAGAACTCAAAACAAAAAGAAAGAGATCAGTGAAATCCACATTGTAATCCGTCAAATAAACTGCAAAAAGACCAAAGGACTCCATTCGTTGTTGAGGAAAACGACATAGGTATCCAAAACCTAGTAGTCCAAAAGTAAAAGTAAACAGAGATTCATAAAAAATAAAGGAACAGTAAAGGAGTCACTAGATTGCCAACAAATCATCTTATAAGAACTCTCAGGAAACCTGACGTTCCTCTAGGTTGGTCAGGTAAGACTTCCTCTAGTCGGGACCCTAAAGAAACCTCCCTTACTACGACTTCGACTGTGAGGTCATGAAACCGGTGGAGTACGCTCCTCAACTGAGTAACCTTTTCTGACTACGACCCTCCCAAACTCCCGTCCTCCTCTTCCCCTGCTGTCTCCTACTCTACCGACCTACCGTAGTGACTGAGCTACCTACACTCACACTCACTTGAGACCCTCTACCACTACCTGTCCCTCCGGACCGTACGACACTAAGTACCCCAGCGTTTCTCAGCCTGTGTTGACTCGTTGACTTGACTTGACTTGACTTGACTCATCTTATAAAAGATCGGAGGTACAAAAACACCGAAAAAAAAAATTTCGAAAAAGGAAAGTCAAGTAAAGATTAGAGTATCACAATGTCAGTGTTTTCTACGAATTATGTTAAAGACAAAAGAATTTGAATAGTTCCAACGAATACAGGGTCGTACATTAGAGAGGTCTCTTATAATGTTAATATTCCGTTATATTGACTACTTATACCTACGTTCTTAGGAGTTGTTTTGTGATCGATTGGTTTAGATTGTTATGTAGTTTTCCTAGTATAAGGTACTGGTTCACTCTAAATAGGGACCCAACGTTCCTAAAAAGTTATAGATATTTAATTAGTCAACTGTGTAGTGTAATTTGTTATCTTCTTATTTTCAGTATACTAGTAGAGTTATCTACATCTTTTTCGAAGACATTTTAAATTGTAGGTAAATACTATTCTTGATAGGTTTTTCATTCGTATCTCCCTTGTTTGGAGTTGTATTATTTCCGGTATGTTGTTTGGGTGTCGATTGTAGTATGTATCACCACTTTTCAACTTGTGTAACGGAGATTCTAGTCTTTGTTTTGTTCTTAATAGTTAATGTGGTTGAAATAAGACGTGTCAAAACCTAAAAAAAAAAGATCACTGTCGTTAGTTTCTTTTTCTTTATTTTTCTTTTTGGTTTAGCCTCTCCTTCTTCATTTTAATAGTGACAAACGTTTAATTTAATATGTGTCTTTTAGGATTTCTATGATGGTCTTTTAATGATCTTGAGTAGTCACTTAGTCCATTTCGACGTCCTGTGTTTTAATTATACTTTTTCAGACAACATAAAGATGTGTGATTGTTGTTTTATCGTCTTTCTCTTTAATTCTTTTCTTACGGCAAATGGTGACGTAGTTCCGAAGGACTGAAGTCTTATGTCATTAGTTTTGTCGTGTCATGACCGTCTTTTTGTCTTTATGTCTAGATACCTTATCCTATCTTCCAGGTCTCTATTTGGGTACGTGGATACCAGTTGATTAGAAATTGTTTCCCCCTTTCTTATATTTTACCTCTTTTCTGTCGAACAAGTTATTTACCATGACACTTTTGAACTGTCGATGCACATTTTCTTACTTTAGTCTTGTAAAAGATTGTGGTATGTGTTTTTATTTCAGTTTTACCAAATTTCTGGATTTTTATTCAGGTTTGTGATATTTTGAGAATCCCTTTATATCAGTCTTGTGAGACACTGGATTTAGTGTCTAGGAAAAACTAGGTGGAGGATCTCATTATTTTTATTTGTGTTTTTATTTATTTGTCCTGAATTAATTTGAGTTTTCGACATCGTTTCGTTTCCTTTGGTATCTGTTCTGTTTTGTTGTTGGTAGTCTTATCCTCTTTCATAAACGTCTGTTGTGTTGACTGTTTCCTAATTAGAAGTTTTATGTGTTCGTCGAGTACGTCGAGTTTTTCCTTTTTTTTCTTCATTAATTTTTTACCAGTCTCCTGGATTTATCTGTAAAGAGGTTTCTGTTATTATACCCCCCGGTTGTCCATTTACTTTTCTACGAGTTGTAATAATTGATAGTCTCCTTACGTTTAGTTTTAGTGTTACTCCATAGTGGAGTGTGACCAGTCTTACCTGTCGTAATTTTTTTAGATGTTTGTGATTCACGATCTCTCCCACACCTCTTTTCACTTGTGATGACGTGACAACCATCCTTACATTTAACTATTTTGGTTATACCTCTTGTCATATCTGCAAGGAATTTTTTGATTTTTATCTTGATGGTATACTGGGTCGTTAGGGTGATGACCCGTATTTTTTTGGACCCTTTTGGTAATAAGTTTTTCCGTATACAGGGTATTACATACAGGTGACGTCATGATAAGTGTTATCGGACTTGTACGTTAGTCCGATTTACAGATAGTTGTCTACTTACCTATTTCTTTTTCACCATGTATATATGTTTTCTTATAATGAGTTAGTGTTTTTCCTTACTTTAACCCAGAAAACATCACTCCATCTATTTGAATCTCAGACAAGGAGTTTCACTTTATTCAGTCTTTTTCTTTTTGTTTGTAGTATAGAATTGTATATATCTATACCTTAGATCTTTTTACCATGACCACTTATATAAAAGTCCCGTCTTTATCTCTACGTCAGTATCTCTTCTGAATACCGGGGTCCCCCTTCCTCACCCACCCTTCTTAACTCTCCGATACTAACTGTATATAAGTGATTGTACACATTTTCCCTATCGATCACCCTTCGACGACATATCGTGTCCCTTGAGTCGAGTCACGAGACACTACTGGATCTCGTCACGATACTACCCCTTACCCTCCCTTCTAGTCCTCCTACCATATATACGTATATATGTCGACTAAGTGAAACAACATTTCGTCCTCTATTGTGTTGTCATCTTTCGTTAATGTGAGGTGTTTTTTTTTTTTCCTTCTTCTTCTTTTATGGATGTTTTCTGTGTTTTCTTGACATGACGTTTTTGATATTCTACAACTACTGTCTTTAACTTCTGGTGTCTTTGTTTACTATTCTATATGGTACAAGAACCTGACCTTCTTAGTTATAATAATTTTGTTAGTATAATGGGTTCCGTTAAATGTTTAAGTTACGTCATAGATAGTTTAATGGTTACCATACAAAGTGTCTAGACCTTGTTTTTAACAAATTAGACATACCTTTGTATTTTCTGGGAGTTATCGGTTTTGTTAGAACTCTTTCTTGTCTTGACAGTTTTAGTACGAGGGACTATAGTCTGATATAACGTCAGTAGTTTTGTCATATCGTGAACGTGTTTTTGACTGTGTATCTACTTACCTTTTCCCGGGTCTTTGTACGGGTGTTAATATTAGTACTGACTTCGTTGTCGTCGTCGTCGTCGTCGTCGTTGGATACTGTTTCCTCCGTTCTTATATACTGTCTCTTTTCTGACAAAGAAGTTATTCGTCAATACGTTTTTGACTTGTCAATACGTATTTACTTACTCTAATCTTGTATCGTTGGTATATATTTTTATTTGAATTTTACATAATTTCTAGATTTACATTCTGACCTATGATATTTTTAGGATGGTTTTTGTATCCGTTTTATTAGAAACTATGTTTCATGTCGTTGTAAAAAAAAACGTAGACAAAGTATCCCATTTCTTTTGTTTTCATTTTTATTTAGTCTACATAATAATTAATTTGAATTTTCGGAAATATGTCGGAATTTTCGTTTCCCTTGATATTCGTTTTACTTTTCTGTAAAATGTTTAACCCTCTCTTATAAACGTTTGTTACGTTGTTTATTCTCCAATTAAAGATTTTATATGTTTGTCGAATATGTTGAGTTATATTTTTTTTTTACGTGTCTTTTGGATTTATCTGTAAAGAGGTTTCTTCTGTATGTCTACCGGTTGTCCGTGTACTTTTCCGTGTACTTTTGATTTAAAAGTTTGGAAAACCTTACCGGTAGTAGTTTTTAAGGTTTTAATTATTTAAGACCTCTTCTACACTATTTTCCCTAGGGGGTGTGTTCCATTTACCCTTACATTTAACCGCGTCGGTGACACTTCTTGTCATACCTCCAAGGTATTTTATGATTTTTTTCTCGACGGTATATTAGGTTATTAGGGTGAGACCCCGTATATGGGTCTTTTCTAATTTTGAGATTAAGTTTTTCTGTATGCATGGGGTCACAAGTGTCGTCGTGATAAATGGTCACGGTTCTTTACCTTGGTTAGGATTACAGGTAGTTGTCCACTTACGTATTTCGTATGTGACGTATGTCGTATGTATGTATATTTAAGTGTATATATGTATATGTGTGTATACTTTATAATATAATGTATATATTACCTTACAATGAGTCGGTAACTTTTCTTACTTTATTACAGTAAATATCGTTGTACTTACCCGGATCTCTAATAATATGATTCATTTCATTCAGTCTGACTCTTTCTGTTTATAAACTATAGTGAATATACACCTTAATTTTTTTTATTACATTTCCTTGAATTATTGTTTTGTCTTGGTCTGAGTGTCTGTGTCTTTTGTTTGAACAGTAATAGTTTCCCCTTCACTCCTTCTTATTTAACCCTTTGTCACTAATTGTCTGTATGTAGTGATATATTTTATCTATTAGTTCCTGGATGACATATCGTGTTCTTTGATATAAGTGATAGAATGTTATTGGATATCACCTTTTCTTATCTATCTATGTTGACTTAATGAAACGAAATATGGACTTTGTAACGTTTAGTTGATGTGAAGTTATTTTTCCCAAAATAAATAATCTACAAAATGTATTTGAAGTACCATTGGTACTTTTATTTAGATCTCGTCTCTACGTTTTTTCTTTCCTTTTCCTTTGACTCTTTTTATATCTTTTAGTGGTTTTATTTTACTGTCTGTCTTTATTATCTTTTTTCTTCTATGTCTCGTTGGTCTTTTTTTTATACCTTTATGATTCGGGAATAAACAGTTATTAGTGGGATTTGTATTTATCCGACTTAAGTGGTTAGTATTGTGTTTCATGTATCTTATGTTTTGTTGTGGGTCTATATACGTGATGTCCTTTGAGTTAAGTCGAGATTTCCACTCGTATCTGTATTTCCTTTCCCTACCTTCTGTTATGAGTCTCGTTACCGTCGGTTGGTATGAGTATACTTTGTTTTCTCTTAAGTTTGGTTTTTACTATTGTTCTCTATCTCTACCTGTGTCCCATTACTATTTTCCATGTTAAGTAGTTCTGATGTGTTATTAATAGTTATGTGTAACGGGGGTCGTGTCCTCATAGTTGTATATGTTTGTTAATATAATTTTAATAAAAAATTTACGGACCTCTGTTGTCTTTTCTTTGATTTTATATTGTTTTATATAGTCTACGTAGTTTACAACATGATTCTCCTTTCAAATATCGGTTCGTCTAGAGAGAGTTCTTTGTTCTTTTTTAAAGTTTATATATAAGATTGAAAAGTGGATTTTCTTGATCCTTTTTTTCTTGTTTCAGGATCTTCCTCCTTTTATTATATCTAACCTCGTCTTTATTTTACTCTACTTTAAAATTTTGTATCATCTTTACTAGTTACTTTAATTCTCGACTTAAACTTTTCTATTTCGAAATCGATTTTAGTACTTCCTTTTTTCTTTCTTTCTTCCAAGTTTATTTGTTTTAGGTTTTACTTTCCCTTCTTTATTGTTTTCTATAGTATCTTAGTGTTTTGGTGTTTCCTAATATTTTCTTATGATACTTATTGATATGTGGTTGTTTGACGTGTTGGTTCTTCTTTACCTATATAAGGATCTTAGTATGTTATAGGTTTCTAATTTAGTATTTCTTTAAATTTTTTAGACTTATCTAACTTTTGACCATTCCATTAATTTTGTCATTAGTTTTTAGAGTTAGAGTGTTTTTTGATTTAAGGTCTGGGCTTTGCCGAAATGTCCATTTAAGATGGTTTATAAGTTTCTTATGACTTATGTCTAAGAAGGGTTTGAGAAACTTTTTTAATATTTTCTCCTTACAAAGCATTGAGTAAAATACTTTGATTGTAATGGGACTATGGATTTGGTCTGCTCATGTGTGTGTCTTTTCTTTTAATGTCTAGTTGGAGAGACTACTTGTAAATACATTTATAAGAGTTGTTGATAATTTTAATTATGTTGTTACGTAAATTTTTAGTATTCAGTACTAGTTCACCCTAAATAAGGACCAGTTGTAGACGTTTAGTTACACTCTATATGTACAACTCTACACATATATATTTATATATTTATTTATATATATATGTGTGTGTCTACTCACATATGTCTGTATATATGGTGTAATTTTTTACTTTTTATTTTATAGTATACAAGTTGAGTTATATATACCTTTTCGTAAACTGTTCTAAGTTGTGTGTAAATACTGTTTTTAGAGAGATGTTTTATCCATGTTTTCTCTCATGAAGTTACATTACTTCCGGATCTTCTGTCTGTCTTTACCTTTCTATAAGGTAATAATACCTAATTGTGACAATTTTAAAACCTTCTTAATTGTAACAATTTTTTTTACGATGGATCCCGTCGATGTCTAAGTTGTGTGAGGGACATTCTTAAGGTTGTAAAAAGATCTTTGTCTTATTTTTCAGGATTTTACATATACTTTGGTATTTTCTGTGTCTCTCTGATTTCGTTAAGGTATTTTTCCTGTTTTTATTTCTATAGTGTGACTAAATTTTAATATAGTGTTTCGATATTATTAATTTTATCGTATTATAACTGTCTTTTTCTATGGATCTCGAGTGGTCTTATTTTAACTCTCGGGTCTATCTGGATGTTTATATGTCTTTTAATTAAATATTGCTTACTCGTTTCTTCTATGTTGGCTGTTTCCTATCATAAGTTACTTTCCGTCACACTTTTGACCTGTCAGTTTACTTTTTATTATTTTAATCTGGTGATAAAATACGGTATATATTAGTAGTTGAGTTTCATCTAACGTCTCATTTATATTCTGAGTTTTGATATTCTCCTGATCTTTTTACGTACCTGTCATATCTGTCAAACAATAGCTAGAATTGTTATAGATAGACCTACAGAGGTTCTCTTCTCTTTCCTAGCGTTTTTATTTGTTTACCCCGATGTAGTTTGATTTTTCGAAGACTTGTCGTTTCCTTTGCTGATTGTTTCACTTTTGTGGATTACCTTACCCTCTTCTGTAAACGTTTGGGGTGTAATTTATTCCCGAATGATAGGTTTTATAGTGATGCTTGTTTCGATCACCTCCACTACCTTAAGGTTAACTCGATAAAGTTTAGGACTTTCTACTACGACACTTTCACGATGTGAGTTATACGGTCGTTTAAACCCTTTGAGTCTTCACCCGTGTCCTGACCTTTTCCAGTCAAAAGTAAAGTTAGGGTTTCTCTCCGTTACTGTTTCTTACGAGTCTGATGGTGTGTTGACGTAATTAGAGTTTGCGATCATTTCATTACGAATTTTAAGAGGTTCGGTCTGAAGTCGTTATGTACTTGGTACTTTAAGGTCTACAAGTTAGACCAAAATCTTTTCCGTCTCCTTGGTCTCTAGTTTAACGGTTGTAGACGACCTAGTAGCTTTTTCGTTCTCTCGAGGTATTTTTGTAGATAAAGACGAAATAACTGATACGGTTTCGGAAACTGACACACCTAGTGTATTTGAGACCTTTTAAGACTTTCCCTACCCTTATGGTCTGGTGGACTGGACGGAGGACTCTTTAGACATACGTCCAGTCCTTAGTTGTCAATCTTGCCCTGTACCTTGTTGTCTGACAAAGGTTTTTCCTTTTCCTCACACAGTTCCGACATATAACAGTGGTACGAATAAATTGAAGATACGTCTCATGTAGTACTCTTTGCGACCTGACCTTCTTCGTGTTCGACCTTAGTTCTAATGGCCTTCTTTATAGTCATTGGAGTCTATACGTCTACTGTGGTGGGAATACCGTCTTTCACTTCTTCTTGATTTCTCGGAGAACTACTTTCACTTTCTCCTCTCACTTTTTAAACCGAATTTCGAGTTGTAAGTCTTTTGATTCTAGTACCGTAGGCCAGGGTAGTGAATTACCCTTTATCTACCCCTTTCTCACCTTTGTCACCGACTGAAATAAAAAGACCCGAAGTTTTAGTGACGTCTACCACTAACGTAGGTACTTGAATTTTATGCGAATGAGGAAGCTTCCTTTCAATACTGGTTGGGTCTGTCGTATAATTTTTCATCTCTGTAATGAAATGGTTGTTTCCAGGTAGATCAGTTCCGATACCAAAAAGGTCACCAGTACATACCTACGCTCTCAACCTGATATTTCTTTCGACTCACGTCTTCTTAACTACGAAAACTTGACACCACAACCTCTTCTGAGAAATCTCAGGGAACCTGACGTTCCTCTAGGTTGGTCAGGTAGGATTTCCTTTAGTCAGGACCCACAAATAACCTTCCTAACTACAACTTCGACTTTGAGGTTATGAAACCGGTGGACTATGCTTTTCGACTGAGTAACCTCTTCTAGGACTACGACCTTTCTATCCACCGTCCTCCTCTTCCGCTGCTGTCTCTTACTCTACCAACTTACCGTAATAGTTGAGTTACCTGTACCGAAACCTTCCTGAGACCCTAAAGCACTACCTGTCCCTACGGACCACACGACAAAAGTACCCCAGTGTTTCTCAGTCTGTACTGATTCGTTGACTTGACTTGATTAGGTTTTGTATTTCCTCTTGAGTATTTTGAGTTGTTGTTGTTTTGGACAAGTTTTTTACCTCCTTCCTAGTTTCTAATACTAAAAGGTTTCTTAAAGACTAACCCGACGTATTCATCCTTAGGTTCACTATGGTCTTATTGTCCGTTCAAACCAGAATCTTATGTTTTACTTCGTCCTGTTTCCGATTGTCTCAAAACAATTCTCTTGTGTGACCAGTCGTTTCTGAGTGAAGGTTGTTGGGTTCTCTACTCAGATGTATACCTGCAGTGGTCTACCAGTTTTGACTTTAGTCTAACTAATACATGAAACATCGACTTCTTCCTCTTTGAGATATCTCAGTCGTCTTTGTTCTGGATCTTACTGACAAAGAGTCTAGTACTCGAGGAATAAAGTTTTAAGTCCAAATTTAACTTCCTTCATCTGTTTTTGGTGATTCGGTAAGTCCATAATGGATTTAATTTAGGGAGTCCTAATATGTCACCTCCACTACTTATCTAAGTTCCCTAATCTAGACCATCTGTTTCACAGACTTCTTGATACCCACCTCCAAACATTGTAATATGTCCTCCGTCATTGGTTTTTATAGACTTTCTTTTTCTTTACGTTCTTCCGTTTCTCCAACAGACTCCTCCGAAATGTTTATCGATTCGATTCTTCTGTTCGTCTTACGTCCCCTCTTTCCCTTTCTATATAGGTTGACTTACGTCTCTAAGTCTCTTGCCTTCCTCTCTATTCTTTCGAAAAAATTTACTTGTTACGTTTCTTTATCTCCTTTTATTGTCTACTCTTTCTGATATATAGAAAACACCTTTTAACCTCCGTAATTCCCTTGTAAAGTACGTTCCTACCCGTGTTATTTCCTGTCTTTGATACTATGGTGAGATTATTGTCTTTCACTTCTCCTTGATTTTTCGGAGAACTACTCCCACTTTCTCTTCTCACTTTCCTCGACCGAATTTGGGTTGTAATTTTTTTGATTTTAGTACCGTAGGAAAGGGTAGTGAAGTACCGTTTATCTTCCCCTTTTTAACCTTCGTCACTGTCTTGAATGAAGGAACCTGAGGTTTTAGTGACACCTACCACTGACGCCGGTACTTTAATTATATACGAACGAGGGATCTTCCTTTCGATTCTGTTTGGATCTGTCCTATTGTATAATTTTTCGTCTCTGTCGTGGGAGTTTTACTTATGGTGTTAGTGTCTTTCAATTGATTTTACTTTTCTTATCATAATACAGGGTCTACTTCCTTTTTCTATTTAAGAGTCTTTCTGTTGTTTTACTTCACCTCTATTCTTTGAAAGGTCTTTTTTTTTTTTTAAGACTTATTACTGTCTATTCTACCAGGTCCTAAAGTCTTCTCTTACCTCTTCTACGTTCTTTATTAATCGTTTCTGGTTCTTCTTGATTACTACCTGAAACCGTAGTAATCTACCAACCTACCGTACTGGCTGAGTTACCTGTACTCAAACTCGTTTAAGACCCTTCAACCACTACTTGACCGTTCGGACCACACGATATCAAGTATCCCCTCGTTTCTCAATCTGTGCTGACTCGGTGACTTGACTTGACTTGACTTGACTTGATTCTTGATTTCTTGTTTGTTTGTCTCTAATTGTTATATGATCTTCCTAAGTTGTCATCTTATGATTCAACCTTTTATACCATTCAATGGACCTTCTGTCTTACCACCTTTAGTGACGACGTTTAGTCTTATATTTTTCGTCTCTGTAATGCAACGTCTCTTTCCAGGTATATCAGTTTCGATACCAAAAAGGTCATCAATACATGTCGACACTCTCAACCCGGTATATCTTACCACTCGTGGTTTATTGAATACGAAAACTTGACACCACGACCTCTTCTGAGAATTTTCAGGTAGGATTTCCTTTAGGTTGGTCAGGTAGTTTGGTCAGGTAGGATTTCCTTTAGTTGGGACTTATAAGTAACCTTCTTGACTACGACTTCAACTTCGAGGTTATGAAACCGGTGGACTATACTTCTCGGTTGAGTTACTTTTTCTAGGGCTACGACCCTTTTTAACTTCCGTTTTCCTCTTCCCCCGTCTTCTCCTATTCTGGACACCACCTAAGTGCAACTACATACCGTTTTGGTTATGTTATGACGTTTCATTAATTGGAGGTTAATTTTATTTATTTACATTTTTTTAATATTTATTTTCTAATAATTTATGGTAATGGTTCAGTGACTTGTACTCAAACTCGTTTGAAGCCTGTCATCACCTCCTACCTTCTCGGACCACACGACGTCAGGTACCCCAGTGTTTGTTGTTGTTGTTGTTGTTTTAAGTACGTGTTTAAGGTGACTTCAACTTGTACAAGATAGAAGATCCAATACATGAAACTTGGAAACAAGAGTAATCATATAGTGATACGAAAGGGTATTATGTTCACTAGGAATAGTAATAATTATTATTTGATATGTCGTAAGAATTAAAATGGGTAAGGGTTCGATTGATTGGATGATCTTTAGAAATCTTCTAATTATTTAAGTCAATTATAAAGTTTTACTTTTGTTTCAGTACTGACTGTCAGATTTCAAGATACGTAGTATTTGAGACATACAAAAAGATTATATTTATAGCTGTCCATATGTGTTACATACGTATTTATGTATGTATATATCATATTAGGTGACAGAATAAAGTGTTCATTACAACAGAATTCATAAAAGGAATTAGACAGTATATGACATACACGAATAAAAAAAGATTCGGAGTCTAAAATATTTTCTTTGCTCGTGATTTACACAAAACGTTTATATATAGTAAGTAAAAATTTTGTAAAAGTAATACCGTTTCGTTATGAGTCAGTTGTATTTCTATTCGTAATAAAAAAAGAAATGGAGATGTCTACCCTTGTCCTTTTAGGGTACTCCGACATAACTGACTTAACCGATATGTCCACTCAACTCCCACCGGTAGCTCCTATATGGGTCAATGTGTCGACATCGCCTAGAACAGGGGTTGTAGTTTAGAACATGGTATATCGTGTGGAAACCCACCTTGAGGACCTAAAGGTGTTCTCGATGAGACGTTAAGATGTCTTATCTTCCTTTTCCTCAAATGTCAATAAAATTATGTATAAAAATACAAAATCTAAATATTTTAATGTACATCTATGTCTACAGGAAACGTGGTTCGGACCGAACGACGCTAAGTACCCCAGTGTTTCTCAGCCTGTACTGAGTCGCTGACTTGACTTGACTTGACTACGAATTTCATATGTTAATATGTTTATATTCTCTAAAAATTTTTTATTATATAGTAGGGTCTCTTTTTATGTAAAAGCGAATTTCTCTTTTTTTGCAAAATGTCTTCATCTTCAATATCTTAAATTACTTCAATTCCCCCTTATCATAAAGGATTTAAAAGATGATCTAATAAATGTAAATATGATGTTTAGTACTAGTTGTCTTTATGTTTGTCATTCCTTATTTACCTGATTTTCTATAAGGTCAAACTCATTTCAATTGAAACTAAATCAATTATCATAATATGTTTAACATTAATTGACGACGGCGACGACGACGACGATTCAGCGAAGTCAGCGCAGGCTGAGACACACTAGGGTATCTGCCGTAGGGTAGTCCGAGATGGTAGGGACCCTAAGAGGTCCGTTCTTGTGACCTTACCCAACGATAAAGGAAGAGGTTACGTACTTTCACTTTCACTTCAGCGAGTCAGCACACCCTGAGAATCGCTGGGGTGCCTGACGTCGGACGGTCCGAGGAGACAGGTACCCTAAAAGGTCCGTTCTCATGACCTCACCCCACGGTAACGGAAGAGGTACATTAATTGATCCATTAATTAATTGATTATAATTACTTTCGACCTATTCTCATACATTATCCTCGGGACATGATAAAAGTATTAAATGGACTTTCAGATTTGAATAACGTTTTATTTTTCGATTTTTTCTGTAACGTTACGTTTTTATTTCATACAAAAGTTAAATTGGACTATAAACGAGTCAATCATTTCACCTACTATAGTGAAATGTAATTTAGTTTATTAATATTTGGTAATATTACGACTTTTTAGTTATTTTTATAATTCATTTTTATGGTTCTATTTTTTGTGTAATATTTTACATCATCGTTGTCATATTTTAGTTGTTAGTAAATAACTTTTAAACACGTCATTTGTTTCAACTTTAAAATATAAAAATGGATATTATACGTGTATCATGAAAACTCTCATAAAGAATCCACTTTTTTTTTAAAACAAATTAAAAAGTTACCATTACTTTTCTTTTTTTAGTCACTACTTAAAGTTTACTCCAGTTAGTTACTTTCTTCATAACTTCTAAGTATCTTGAAAGGAATATATGTAATCTTTATTTCATATATGAAAGTCAAATTTCGTTAATAAATTTCAAGAGTTTGGATCTTTACGTTTCTTGAACTGATAATAATTAATTTATAGTTACCAAAGATATTTATTCAATTAAGTAATTCGATGGAATCGTAAATTAATATGTAACGTTTGATGATAAATGTTTTATAAAATTTATAGACATTGGTACCAATTACTAAAAATTATAAAGTGAAATGGTAAAGTATTTCAGTTTAAGATATCAAGTAAAAACCATTTTAAATTGTGTAAATAAAGGACGTTTAAAAGTCAGTAAAAAATGTTTTATAAAAACTTTACTTATTAAATAAAACCTTATCAATTAAAAAATATTTTAAATCAACTAATTATCTACTCGACAAACGACGTTCTCTCCCCTCCAATTATTCAAAACTACTTTACTCAATTCTTAAGTTAGGGAACTTATATCATTTCTTTTTCCTTTATGAAAATTACTTTGATGGTGAACACAAAAATCTTAGTTAGGTAAGGAAGGGAGAGTGGGGGGTTCTTTATTAACTCCAGTCCTGAAGTTAATAGTACTTGAAGATGTAGATCCCTTTTTCCTCAAAGGTTTAATAAAGTGTTCTTCGAAATCCACATCTTTACTTTCCTTTCTTTCTTTTTCCGAGATTTATCAACGATACGAGTTTAAATTGAAAATTAATGTACTTGTTTATTTGTAATGTGTCTTTTTTCATGATTTCGTTTCTCTTTTGTATATTTCACTTAGTGACTTACTTATTATTGTGACTAGGCTCAAAATTTTCTAATGGATTAGAATAGAGAACGGAACACCAACTTAATGTAGTTTTTGTTTCTGTCTATTATTAAATCCGACAAAGTTTTAATTTCATTTTTTTATTATTAAGGTTTTATATAGACCAAGAGGAGAAGTCCTTTGACGACGATAACAAACGGGAACAAGAAACTGGAAGTAATTTTTATTGGATGGGTAGTAGGAGACATGTAACTCCGTAAGTACTTGTGTAATAATTCTTGAAAGTGTAAGTCCAAATTATCTAGGGTTAACATATCGGTAACGAGTATCAAAGATAAAAAACAGGGGAGGGTTGGGAAATTAAACCCTGAAGAGAGAGATACGACAAATACAGGTAAAATTTTGTGTCTCGGTTCTTTATATACAATAATCGACCCTCTTAATATACGAAGGGTCTACCACTATCACCATTTCTTAGATAGACAGTTACGTCCTCTATGACTCTGTCTACACCAAACTAGGGACCCAGGCCTTCTAAGGAACCTCATCCTTTACCGTTGGGTGAGGTCATACGAACGGACCTTTTAGGGTACCTGTCTCCTCGGACTACCCCTTGTATGGTAACCCAGCGTGTCTCAACCTTCTCATCGGGTGGTAAGATTTTTTACGATATAAGACTAATTTGTAAGTACAAAATAAGAACTAAAAAGATTTATCGTAACGTTACACTTGAAAATTTATTAATAATCGAAAAAAGTAATGATATTCTCAACATTTTGATCGATTGTATCTAATTAAAAATTTGTGACGAAGATGGTCGTTAGTTCTCAAACTTAAAGTTCTCTTTTAGGTACTTCTATATGTACCTCTCAATCCGAGTCATTATGTGCAACGTTTCATTAGTAATATGTACCATAAATGATATTCATTACTAAAACAAATAACATTTTAGTAGGAATTCCTTTTATCTCTAGATTCGTATTTTGTTTCTTAAAAGTACATTAAGTAATTTACATGGACGGTCGATTGTTGTGACACGAACAGTGAAGTTACACAAAGACTTCGTCTACTAATGTAGATTCGTCTTAACGGTTTCTCTGATATCGGTAGAAAGAAGTGGTTGTATACTGTGATTATACAATTGGTTTCCGAATCCACTAATTTTGTTTCGATATCTCGGTCTATTTAGGGTGAATTATAAGTCATTACGTTTCTAATTTTACCCTGACCTCACACAACCCTCCTTCATGATATTTCAATAAAAGTGGTTCTGACAACCAACTCGTAACTAGTTTAAACAATTACATTTCTAATAATTTATTTTCTTTGAGGGATACATGACTTCGAAGTAAACTTAATCAGAACCTTAATACGGTATCCTAGTACAAATATTCTGTTTTGACTTTATGAATCCCACCCGTCTAATCACTTAACTCTTCTAGTTATCTTTTGTACAGATTTCTGAAATATGAGTTTATACAGAGATTTTTACAGTCTAAAAGTACATTAAAATGACGAGTTAGGTCTTGTTTACTAACACTTAAACAAATTTTCGACACAAAAAATAGAAGGAAAGAGTGTCTATAACTTTAATAGTCGTTTATTATCCGTCCTTAAACTATTGTTTATAAGATTCCACATTTCCTAACAACTATGTCGTTCTTAATGAACCCTCTTTAGGTTCTATTTGTTTTTAGGTTAACATTATATCTCTAATATTAAATCACCGTAAGTAGATATAGTTAATTTTTCCTTTGTATTTTTATATAATGAACCATTCACTGTTAATTAAATAAGTAGTCTTCGAGAACTCCAAATGGTAATTGTTACGAGATGCTATACATGGTCACATTTTGTGGTAGAAGGAACGAAAGATTTTTAGTTGTCAAACTCCTTAGATTATAGGAGTCAGTGACTTTTGTTGAGATTTGGTATAAGACGAAATTCGTAAATAAAAGTGTGGAAGTCAAGTCAACGAGTCAGTACAGTCTGAGAAGTGCTGGGGTACTTGGCGTCGTACGGTCCGGAGGGATAGGTAGTGGTTGACGGCCTCAGATGGGTTTGGGTACAGGTAACTCAGTCACTCCGGTAGGTTGATAGAGTAGGAGACAGCAGGGGAAGAGGAGGACGAGAGTTAGAAAGGGTCGTAGTCCCAGAAAAATTTACTCAGTCGAGAAGCGTAGTCCACCGGTTTCATAACCTCAAAGTCGAAGTTGTAGTCAGGAAGGTTACTTGTGGGTCCTGACTAGAAATCTTACCTGACCAACCTAGAGGTACGTCAGGTCCCCTAAGAGTTCTCAGAAGAGGTTATGGTGTCAAGTTTTCGTAGTTAAGAAACCGTGAGTCGAAAGAAGGTTGAGCGTGTATGTATGTATTGATGACCTTTTTGGTATCGAAACTGATCTGTCTAGAAACAACCATTTCATTACAGAGACGAAAAATCATACGACAGATCCAACCAGTATTGAAAGGAGTGTTTTATGGGTCGTAGTATATACTAAAGGGAGTAACATGTCTTTCCCTTTAAACCTTAGTTCATTGAAAGGTGTCCGGTGGGTTGATCATTCAACATCTGAACCCATACAGAGATTGAATTTTCAGAATCTAGTAACGTGTTCGTGTACGACAATGGGTCGCTTTTCACTACAAGCAAGGTGTTTACAAATAATTCGTCAACAGTACCCGTTACAAACCCCCTGACAACAATAAGTCAGCGAGTCAACACAGGTCGAGAAACATTGGGATACCTGATGTCGTGTGGTCCGAGGAAACAGGAAGTGATAGAGGACCTCAAAGGAGTTTAAGTACAGATAATTCAGCCACTACGATGTATTGAGCGAGTATGAGAATGGTGGGGGAAGAGAATCAAAACGTTTACTGTCTGTACCGAGAAGGAAGTATCTCAATTATTTACTACGATTGGTTACTTTATTTACTGATGTCTCATAATTAATATTACATCATTAACCCTATTGTCTCTGGGGTAAAGTTAAGGATCCAGTCTTTCTAGGGGACCTCTTCCCAATCCGATGGGTGAGGTCATAAAGACCCGAAGGGACCACCGAGTCTATTATTTCTTAGGCGGACGTCACGTCCTCTGGACCTAAACTAAGAACCCAACCCTTCTAGGGGACCTTCTTCCCTTCCGTTAGGTGAGGTCATAAGAACGGATCTCTTAGGGGTACCTGTCTCTTCAGACGTCAAGAACTCCAGTGTTTGTCAGTCTAACTCGTTGAATCGTACATCCGTCAACCCTATTTTCTTTGTATATCCGAATTTATTTTCATATATTAACTCTTTCAAATTAATCTAATACTGTATTCAAAATTTTTGTCCTGTCTCTGAATCGATCTCGTCCCTAAGGGTTGAGGACCCGACGTCAGACTATGTTTAGACAATCCTTGGTTCATACAAGTGGAGAACTTGTGTCGTCCTCCACTCACCTCCCGATGACTCGTTTCGAAGTAGATGGTGAGGGGTAGCGAGTGTAATGAGGGACTTGGTAAGGGAGAAGGTGGGGTCAGGTACCTTTTAAACAGAAAGTGTTTTGGTCAGGGACCACGGTTTTAGAAATCCCTCGATCTCCCCTTTTTTATACTCTTAATAGTTCGTATAAGTTGTGAAATTACATATTCTTAGTTTCTTGAGATTATCAATAATCTTAACTTTTATGTCACTTCTATCAAGATACCGACACCATTCCAACTTTGATTTAAACATATTTTCATAAGGTTTTCCCAACCGGTTTTTTGTGCAAATACATCACTTATATGACCTCTTCCTTTACCGTTGGTTGAGGTATAAGAATAGACCCTTTAGGACACTTGTGTCGGACCACCCGGTGTCAGGTACCTCAGTGTTCCTCAGTCTGTAATGTCACTGATTTGTCGTTGTCGTCACTTAGATAAATTGTACGTATACAGTAGTTATCTTTTCTCTCGAAAAGGTAGTATTTTACAATGACACTCTATGACATTCGTGAAGGTTTCTCTTTTTGACTCTCATTTATTGACCTTAGGGATTTACATATATACTCGTCTCTAAAAGTATCATACATACTATACATGTCACACTCAAATGATTATATATCATTAAGTTAAATTATACTTTTTGACGTAATTTATCCTAGTGGTTTTAATTAAAATTTTTTATTATTGTTGGTTTTATTACATACATATGATAAACCTAACCCCTCATAGTTGAAATTTCCCGACAACTATTCTAATGTGTTTTATTATATATATATCCAGTAAATATACGACTCGCTCGTGAATGATGTACCATCTGTAATAATCGAGTTGTTTGACGTTGAAATGATAATAACGTTAATTAAAACGTAAACTCTGTAGAATTAATCCACACTAATTCAATACTAGATGGTTTCAATCCCAGTACTGAAGTGACATCTATTTTTACAGTGAACGGTATAGTCATTTGTTTTCTACAACGTCGGTAGTTCGGTACTCGGTGACGTAGGTGTGGGTCAACACGTGGAAATCCGTTGACTCCTACTTCTTTATTTCTTTTAACTGGGAAGTGGAGAATACTAATGCTATTCCAAGTCCAATTCTGAGAAACATGGACAATTCCATGTTTAATTTCATTACTAAAGTTACTCAGATATAGATACGTAAAAAGATGTGTATCCTTTCACGATTTAAGTAATTGGACTCTACAGATCAAAAAGATATTATCATTATAAAAAACACAAGGTTGATGGGTAACAATACCCTAAAACCAAAAGACAAAAACTCAAAAACCAAAAAAGAAAAAAAGGTTTTTGAAGATACATATCACCGAGAAGGGAATGGAGTAGTCTTGTCAGGGAGTCTCGATAGACTCTCTAAGAGAGAGACCGAAGTCAACAGTCATACATACCGTTTAATTTGTATTAAGAGTTGAAAATCCAATACGTACCAAAAGTCAGTTGTAATAATTTACGATTAATAAGTTCCACATTAGAGTTTGAGGACCGAAGGGGTACCGTGTCGTCATTTCTATTGAGTCCTCTGTGTCCAAACTAGGGACCAAGCCCTTCTAGGGACCTTCTCCTTTATCGTTGAGTGAGGTCATAAGAACGTATTTTTCAGGGTATCTATCTCCTTGGACCGTCCAACTTCAGGTACCCCCAGTGTTTCTCAACCGGTACTGACTCGTACGTTAGTTCTTAGAGTTGAAAGTCATCTTCTAAACATATTGTTATAAATGTTTTACAGTGACTAAGTAAGAAAGAAAGGAAAGAACTAACCATAGTATAGTTCGTGGTATGTTCCATATCGCGAATATCTTTCTAGAAGGTACATAACGTTGGATTGTACAAGGGTTATTCAATTTCTTATTTTTCAATTTTTCTGTTAAATTTAGGACTCTCATATATATCTTCTGATATTTTCTTGTCTTAGTATAAAAAGAACCTCTTTAAGTCATTTTGAGACGGTTCATTAAGTCTTTTTCTATTCACTAAATGTGATTGTTTGTGTAATTTTGTTTGAACCCAGATTTTTTTATTTAGGGGTAAACGATCCTTGTGTACCCATGAACACCTTCCGTTCTATGAATCGTTTTTTAGTTCTTCCTTTGGACTGGAACTTTTCACCTTACTTTTAGTTTACTTTTTTATTACCTATGGTACTGATATGTTAACGTATCAATAAGTCAGTTTATCTACTTCGTACTAGGACGACTCTAGTTAATTGTTACGAGATTTTATAACACTTTAATATAGATGATTCCTTCATTTTAGTACAACAAATATGAAGAATGTCTTTTAATTAGAGTCCCAAAATAAAGGGTCCACTAATTTTTATTAAATCTCCTCACATTGTAGTTCAAATTGGTGGAATCATGGAGAGTAGGACTCTGATGGTTCGTGAATTGATTATGTAAATTTTTTGTAAAAAACATCATGTTCTACAAGAAAATAGTGTCTATGACTCGGTAAAGTGAGTGTATCCTGTATTTACCAGAAACTCTTAAGTGACCTCTGAGACCAAACTGATTTGTAAAACACTTATAAAACTTAGTCAGTAAGATAAATAGTACACGGGTATCTGAAAATAAAGTCATATATATTAGTTTATCTTAAATGAAGAAATGTGTAAACGGATAATTGTAGAACTTTGTCCCCGAGATTAAGTAGAAACACATAGTTCTTGAACCATGTGACACACCATTAAACCGTTCGTTTGTTTCCTAACGAGTTAGTTAACTCAATAGAGAAAACTATCTTTTTATATTTTCTACTAGTAGTGTCTCAAATATCCTCATTGCAAATCTGTGGTTTGTCATCTCTCGTTGTCCACGTTATCTTTTCTTATCTTCCGTATATTACTTAATTTGCACATAGTATTATTCGTTTCTTTATGTAACCGTGGTAGAACATACCCATTTTAATGTATCAACACAGTAAGTTTTGACAAAAGAATACGTTTGTATAATTGACTTTTTTCAGTCAAAGATTAGTACTTTTATTTAGGATTCGACGACCAGTATGGTGTCAAGAGTTACCCTAAAATCTCTACCTCGTTTGTAATCCGGTGTAAGGAGTAAAATCTTCAGTAGGACTTCGAAGTTTTTCAGAGTCTAAATCGTTAGTTTTCCTATTTAAGGGTAAATTTTTTTAATAAAATTAAATTACTTTTCCTTCAGTTTGATGACTACGTCTTTTTATTCTTTATTTTCGTCTCCTTTCCGATTGTCTCACAACGGTTCTCTCACGTGACCAGTATCGTTTATGAAAGGAGGTTTTTGTGTTCTCTGCTGAGATGTGTACCTGTACTGATCTACCAATTATGTCTTTAGTCTAAATAATATAAAAAACGTCGGTTTCTACTTTTTGGAGGTGTCTCACTCGTTTTTGTTCTGGTCCTCGTCTGACACCGGGTCTAGTACTTAAGGAATAACGTTTTAAGTCTAAATTTAACGTCTTTCATCCCTTTTGGTGATCTGGTAAGTCCATACTGGATTTAGTTTAAGGAATACTAATATGTCACCTTCCCTGTTTATCTTAGTTCCTTTATCTACACTATCTTTCTCACGGATTTTTTGATATCTTCTCCAAGTATTGTAACATGTCCTCCGTCACTAGTTTTGGTAAGGGTTCTTTTTCTTTTTGTTTTTACGTTTTACCAACAGACTCCTTCGGAATGTTTATCAACTCTTTTCTTCTCTTCACTTTCCGTTTCCCTTTTCCTTTCTTTATGGGTAGACTTACGTCTCATGGTTTCTTATCGTTCCTCTCTCTTCTTTCGGAAGGAGTCACTCGTTACGTTTCTTTATCTTTTTTTTTTTTTTTTTTTTTTTGTTATCTTACCCTTTCTGATCTCTAGAGAAGTTCTTTTAATCTCTATGGTTCCCTTGTAAAGTACGTTTGTACTCGTGTTATTTCCTGTATTTGTCATACCTAGATTGTCTTCGTCCTCTATAATTCTCCAACTTTTTTATGTGTCTTCTTGATATGTTTTTTCTAGAAGTGTTGGGTCTATTGGTACTACCATATTAGTTAGTGGATCTCGGTCTATAGGACCTCACGTTTCATTTCACCCGGAATCTTTCGTAGTGATATTTGTTTCGATCGCCTCTACTGTCTTAAGATCAACTCAATAAAGTTTAGGAGATTCTACTACGACGTTTTCACGACGTGAGTCATATGGTCGTTTAAACCTTTTGAGTCGTCACCGGTGTCCTGACTTTTTCCAGTCAAAAGTGAGGTTAGGATTTCTTCACGTTACGGTTTCTTACAAGTTGATGGTGTGTCAACGTGAGTAAAGTGTACGGTCGTTCCAGTACGAGTTTTAGGAGGTTCGATCCAAAGTTGTCATACACTTGGTTCTTGAAGGTCTCTATGTTCGACCTAAATCTTTTACCGTCTCCTTAGGTTTAGTTTAATGGTTGTAAGAAACCTAGTATCTTTTTCGTTTCCTTAAGGTCTTTTAGTAGATGGAGACAAAGTGACTGACACGATTTCGGAACTGACACACCTAGTGTTGTTTGACCCTTTAAGAATTTTCTATGCCCTTATTGTCTGGTGGTATGGACGGAGAACTCTTTAGACATACGTCCAGTTTTTCGTTGTCAGTCTTGGTCTGTACTTTGTTGTCTGACCAATGTTTAACCCTTTCCTCATATAGTTCCGACATATAACAGTAGAACGAATAAATGAATATACATCTCATGTAGTACACTTTACGACCCGACCTACTTCATGTTCGACCTTAGTTCTAACGACCGTCTTTATAGTTATTGGAGTCTATACGTCTATTGTGGTCGGAATACGGTCTTTCGCTTTTCCTTGATTTCTCGGAGAACTGTTTCCACTTTCTCATCTCACTTTTTCGACCTAATTTCGAAAGTAGGTTTTCGAAAAACTTATAAAACTTTTACTTCTAGTACCGTAGGACAGGGTAGTGAAGTACCGTTTATCTACCCCTTTACTATCTTCGTCACTTTATAAAATAAAAGAAACTGAGGTTTTAGTGACGCCTACCACTGACGTCGGTACTTTAATTCTACGGACGAGGAACCTTCTTTCGATACTTTTTACATCTGTCGTATAATTTTTCGTGTCTGTAATGAAACGACTGTTTCTAGGTATGTCAGTTTAGATACAAAAATTGGTCATCAGAACATACCTACACTCTCAACCTGGTATTTGCTCCGACTCGTGGTTTCTTAACTACGACAACTTAACGCCGTAACCTTTTCTGAGAACTCTCATGGAACATGACGTTACTCTAGTTTGGTCAGTTAGGATTTACTTTAGTTGGGACTTATAGCGACCTTTTTGACTACGACTTCGACTTCGAGGTTGTGAGACCGGTGAACTACCCTTCTCGACTGAGTGACCTTTTCTGACACTACGAGTCTTTGTATCTTCCGTCCTTCTCTTTCCCTGTTGTCTCCTACTCTACCAGCCTACCGTAGTGACTGAGTTACCTGTACTCAAACTCGTTCGAGGTAATCTACCACTACCTGTCTTTTCAGGACGTACGGTGTTAGGTACCCCAGCGTTTCTCAACCTGTACTGACTCATTAACTTGTTGTTCTTGTTTAGACGGATTCACCTTTTATCTAATGATCTGACTAACATCCCCTCCCCTCCTTTTACGTATATTTATCTTACCTAACACAACCGGTTTTTCAAGTAAACCCAAAAAGTACCGGTTGGGTTATAAAGTTCGTTCTCTTCCTGTTTTCAGATAACGGTGGAAAAAAGAAAAAAAATTAATTCTATTTAAAAACCGACCCGACTATAAAAGTTTCCTTCAATCACACTTTATCACCTTTAAAGTCACATTTAGTTTGTATATTTTAACATACGATGGATCCATTGTAGTAAGATGAAACTATGACTCCATCCCGGGTATCCGTTATCTCTATTCAAAACGCTCAATCTAGTTCTCATTACCAATTTGTCTTTTTAGGTGAGGTGTTATAGTTGTCTGTCATTAAATGACCTATACATGAAAACAAGATACTAATTCTCCGTTAATTACAAGAAAGTTAAAGTTTATAGTCACGGGAAAACCGTTTTATTTAAAATGCTGGATTTTACTTGAATACTTCTTGTCATAAAAACAAAACATTTGATAGTAGTAACCTTACTATACCCACCTTTCCAGTACATTTTACTTTTTTACAATACTAATAAATTTGGATTGATGTAGGACATAACGATGGTCTATTTATGTCCGAAAGAATTGTTTCGGTTTCTTTTAATCTCTTACTTTTATATAATCGTCAGTAGGAGTGAAATTACAAAGATCTTCACCTTATTACGATGTAGACCGTCACCATCGTAAACTGTCAAACGAAGTCTTATTGTCCTTTTGTACTTATCTGAAAGGAGAAATATACTGTCTTAACCCTGTTCATCGTAATAATTCTGAAAAACCTATTTTCATTGGATTAAGAAATTTTACTACACAGTATGACTAATGTCTATTGAATGATCTGATACAGAAAGAGGTTATCCTCACTCTCTATGGCAATATAAAGTCGTTAATTAGTCAATAGTTTATTAATAACTTAGGGTTCCATCTTGATAGTTTCCCGATATTTTTTGTCCAGTGGTAACGACAACAAATCTGGAATATTGAGTTAACCTTTGTATTTTGTATGTATTGTCTTAGAAGACCGTTAATTCATTATTTTGACTAAAGTATTTGACTTTTAAAAAATTTATATATAAATATGTTTTCCTTCCTATAGCATACTTCACTCTACTCATCCTAAAATCAACCTCTCCTAAATTCTCTTCAGTTTATTTAGTGTCCTATTTCTGAGTCTCCGAATTACATGTTCTACGCTAGTCGCGTTATATGTTTTAATTACCGAATTCGTCCTATGGTATATGTGCTTTTTTGTGAAGTCTTTTATTAAAATCCCAATTATTAAAATCAAGGGGGTTTTAGTTACGATACGATTACGACGGTTTTCCGGGGTTTTACTTTACTGAATTTATCTGTCATCAATACTGAGGGAGATACACTGAGAGACTGTTCAGATCCGATCTTACCTTGTTTGACGACAGCCATTCGTCTCTGTGTTAGTAAAAGAGAAGACAACGAGATAGTAAGTGCATCCGGGACACAAACACGTGAACCACTTCGACATCACGGTCTTTCCAACTTGAGGTGCGATGACCCTTAAATTAGTCTCCTACAATTGTCTTTAAGAGGAAGGGAAGGGAAATAAGGACTGTGTTGGTAAAGAGAAATGATGTAGAAGAGTTTAAAGGTCCAAAGACCCTTTACCTATCTTCCAAAAACAAAACAAAAAGGTAATTTCAGTGGAGATCAAGGAGTACCTAGACAATTTCCTTATTTTTTACCAGTTTAATTTGTGGGGATACACCTATTCTCTTCTTTTCTCTTATAAGGTGTTTGTCACCAGTACCTTTATTTTTCTAGGACAACTAATATGGGAACTTTTGGAACGAAGACGAGAACTCTTCCATGGGTAAATAGGACAGAACACGACAACGGACCGTACAGGACAGTTTATCAAGCAGGAACAGATATAATAGGTACCGTTTTTAACTTCACCCATACCCTCTCGTCTGATAGGAACCCCATGTGTAAAGTATACAGGATGTTGACAATTACGTCCGAACCACGAACTTTTAACGGAATTCCTGACTTACTCTCACATTCACAATCAGTGAGTCAGTACAGGTTGAGAAACGTTAGGGTATCTGACATCGGGTTGTCCGAGGAGAGAGGTACCCTAAAAGGTCCGTTCTTATGACCTCAACGGTCAGGGAAGAGGTCACCTAGAAGGGTGGGTTCCCTAGCTTGGGTCTAGAGGGTGTGACGTCCGTCTAAGAAATGGTAGACTGGAGGTCTCTTCGGGACTTATTGGTCTCAAAACGTCTACTCAATATCCTAAATAAACCTATTTTATGGGAAATTTTTGAATTATCCTTGACTAAAATAAACGAAGGTCAGTAAAAGTACACGGTCATTTGTGAGAGGTGGGTAGGGGTTAAACGAAATTGGTAAGAGAAAAACTTTGATGGAACTTAACTAACTAGTCTTCGTTATTTGTTTTTCACCCGTCCTTACGTTGTGAGATAGACTAGAAACGGGATCCCCACGGAAAGTAGGAAACTGATTCTTTGAATTATCCTCCGAGAAAATTTGGAAGAATAGGAGATGACATGTCTTCGTCACCCGAAAAGGTTGGTATTTAGTGGTCTTAAAATCTGATAAAAGAAGTCAGAGATGAACTTTTGACCGGTTATAGACCGACTCGCGGACAAAAACAACATTTTAGAACAGTTTCCGTCGGTTCTTGTCCGGTGTATGAAATTGTTTAAAAAAAAAAAATTGAAGAAAGAAAGTTCGATTTCGAAGTCACCAGACAGAAGGTCTAACAGTATTTTTTAATGAAGTGGTGTCAACAGTTGTAAATCTTTTCGGTGGTCGGAAGGTCGAGTAATACAAAAGAATGATGATAAGGACTGGTGTTTTGTCATTGTATATAAAATTCAAAAACAAAATTACATGGTGAAGATCATGTTTATAAAGTAGTAAAGGTCTTTATTTTATAAAAAAAAAAACGTTTTCCCTAAAATTATGTCATAGATCCTTGTTCAAGATCCCACTTGGAGAACTAATTATGTCTTAATCGGGTTATTCCCCTAATGATGGAACTCCATTAGTTACCTTAATTCAAATGGATATTAGTGACCCGAAGGGGTCCACCACGATCACCATTTCTCGGGAGACGGTTACCTCCCAAGTCAGGGACCCAACCCTTCTAGGGGACCTCCTCCCTTACTGTTGGGTGAGGTCACCAGAACTAACCTCTTAGGGTACCTGTTTCCTCCGACCACCCGATGTCCGGTACCCCAATGTTTCTCAGCTTGTGTTGACTCGTCGATTGTGATCGTTAGAAAAAGAAAAATTTAAGGTGTAATGATCGATAAAGAATCCTACGTTTGTGACAATGAGACAATATGATAATGAGACTGATCACTAGTATTATTTCTTTCTTTAATGTAAAAAGTACACGTAGTAGTTTTGACGTTTGAAAAGTTAAGTCTGTATGAAAGACAACAATAAGTCAGCGATTCAGTACGGACTAATAAACACTGGAGTACCTGACGTTGTGCGGTCCACAGGGACAGGAAGTGACAGAGGACCTCAAATGAGTTTGAGTACAGGTGACTCAACCACTACGGTAGGTTGGTAGAGTAGGATACATCGGGAAAAGAGGAGGACAAGAGTTAGAAAGGGTCGTAATTCAGAAAGGTTACTCAACCAAGAAACGTAGTCCACCGATTTCATGACCCCGAAGAAGTCGAAGTCGTAATTCAAGAAGGTTGTTTATAAGTCCCAACTAAAGGAAATCCTAACTGATCAAACAAGAGGAACGTCAGGTTCTCTGAGAGTTCTCAGAAGAGGTCGTGATGTTAATCTTTCATAGTCAAACCGTGATTCAGAATGAGTCTGTATGACCCGAGGGTTATTAAAAATACTAATTTCTTAATCAAATTAAGTTTCTTCTTTACCCTTCAATCCCTTTATACTCGTTAGGTTTAATGAAGTTTAGAGAAGCCCTCAAGTTGAAGGAACTCATTTTCATAAAACTTGAAGTGTAACTGTTTTTTATATCCTCTCATTAGCAACAATCTATCGTATAATTTTTCGTCTCTGTAATGAAACGGTTGATTCCAAGAAGATCAGTTCCGACACCAAAAAGGTCATCAGTACATACCTACACTCTCAACCTGACACTTCTTCCGTCTCGTGGCTTCTTAACTACGAAAACTTGACACCACAACCTCTTCTGAGAACTCTCAGGGAACCTGACGTTCCTCTAGGTTGGTCAGGTAAGACTTCCTCTAGTTGGGACCCTAAAGAAACCTTCCTTACTACGATTTCGACTTTGAGGTCATGAAACCGGTGGAGTACGCTTTCAACTGAGCAACCTTTTCTGAGACTACGACCCTCCCTAACCCCCGTCCTCCTCTTTCCCTGCTCGCTCCTACTCTACCGACCTACCGTAGTGACTGAGTTACCTACACTCAGACTCACTTGAGACCCTCAACCACTACCTGTCCCTCCGGACCGCACGACGCTAAGTACTCCAGCGTTTCTCAACCTGTGCTGACTCGCTGACTTGACTTGACTTAGCAACAACTCCTGTCTTAATCACTCCTGACAAGGTCAACTAAAGGTAAGAACACCAACTAGAACAGTAATCTTTTCCATTATATCACCTTTTTCGTGGTGATTACTTTAGTTTATTGGAATAGAACCTTAGGATAGAGACGGTAAGTGATCACTCAAGTTATGAAGTCAAAGAAGAAATCGTTGTGTCCGTAATAGTTTTAAATAAACCCGATGGATTCGTTTAATTACCCTTTATTGATACTAAAATTGAGACAACACTCAAAGAACTATAGTGGTGTAAAAGTACAAGTAAATTACCAGTGAACAAAGTATGACCTATTTTACTGACAAGCATGTACTTGACTAAAAGGAGACTTTTATATATAAATACTGTGAACTCAAGTAACTTATTCAGACTGAAGTAAGGTAAGTTTGGTATAGTGTACATTGTCTGTTTCCAAAGAGTTGTTACGTAAATGTTACAATTAGTCAAGTAAATAGAAGTGAATCTAGAATTGTAAATCTTATATAAAATGTAAAAATTCGTGACTGTGGATGTTTAGTACGATTGATCAAAACAATCACCAATATCAAGTACCATATTGTGTTGTCTTTAACGAAGTGACCTCGATACTTTTTGATTAACTTTGGTTAATACTGTTAATAGAGAGATAAGTTGACAGACGTGATCTGACAAGGAAGTAAGGTATGACAGTCCGATATCTGTTTGAGGAGACTATACTGGATCAGTTAACGTAAAATTCGAAAGTCACTCGTACGTATGAAGACTAAGTTTAATTGTCCTCGATACGTACCTAACTCACTCCTGACCTCAATAATCTTAACATTATACTTATATTCACTCTTAATTCATAGTAACCTGAAAGAATAAAATTTATTCATGGTTTTGTGAGAATTAGTTCGTATATTAATTTAAATTCTCCTTCACGTAACACACGATTAACGGTAACTAATTATTATACGAATAAATACGTACGTTTGAGATACTACTTTATATAGAGGTTTGACAAAGACTTACTGTTATTGCATGAAGACGTATTACTTCGATAATTACTTTGTCAGAACATTCTTTATAGTCTACTCTTTTTATTGAGTTTAGAGTCTTTAGAAGGACTTGTAAAAACTTTATAATCTCGTTCGGTATGCTTGAGTGTCATCTCTTACAGTTATTAAGACGAATAAAAAGGGTTAGTAAAAAATATGTTACATACAAATCTCCTATAAACTAATATTTTATTCCTTAAGTACGTATGATACGTGATTCCTGAAAATCGAAAAAAACTTTACCATAATAAAGAGAAAAAACGGTAATTTACGTAAATCTTTACTGAAAATTTAATTCCAATATTTAAAAGAAAGACAAGCAAGTAATTATAAAAGATTACCGGTGAACGAATAATTCGTGGATGAAGTACGGTGTGTAACCAGATCCGTGACCCCTATGTTGTCACTCATTGTCTACGGGGGAAGAGAGTCCCCTCGAACACTCTCTTTGAAAACTCGTCCACTACCTCTCCACTGTGTCTAGTATTTATTCCATTATACATTCTATAATAATCTATTATTTATAATTTCTCTTTATGTTTCTTACTTTATTTTTCAAACTACCCCTCTGTCTTCGAATAATACAATGGATCCTTTCTCGAGTAACTCTACCACTCTAAATTTCATTCTAGACTGATTTACTCCATTTTCTCGATGATATTCCTACAGAATCCCCTTACGTACGGTGCTTTCACTTGACGTTCATATCTGACACTTCGTGTCTTATAGAGTTCACAAGGACCTTATCATTCTTAGGTGTAATCAAGTTCATCTGACTCACTTCCCCTCTGTCCTTCTTTTACTTCAGTCTCTCAATTTTGTTCCAATCTACGATAAACAGAAGTTTCGGTGACATTTATATAAAAGTTGATTAAGTAAACTATCGATGGAGACAGAGAGTATATTGATAAAGGACTAAAATTCCGTATAATAAAGGAGTTTTACCTTTTATCTAAATAAGAAAAAGTGGTAGGATTTGATATGGGGAGGATTGTATGAGAAGAGAATTTTAAAACCAACTTTATAAGTCACAATTGCAACATTGATACATTTACGATAAGAATCGTAACAATCGTTCCGATACATAATATGTATTTGAAAACAAAAGACACATTCAAAGATAAAAGACACTTTAATTATTAAAGGGAAAAATACAACTTATTTTTGAGTTGAAGTTTGAGACGGTCAAGAGACTTAGAGAAGGGTTATATAAATCTATGTAGTTCGTAAGTTGAAGTTGATTCACTTCTTTTTAAAAGTCTTACAGAATCAGAGATAGACTTGTTCAATTACAGAAGATCCAAAGATATTGATCCTTAATAAGATATATATGGTTATTTGATAGAATCAACCTCGGAGAGAAAGAATATGTAGTATTACGAGTGAAAGACACAATATTACTTCGTACATATCGAATTTTTTTTAAAAAAAAAAGGAAAAACCGACGTGACCCAGAAACGACGAAACGTGTCCGAAAGAGATCAACGATAGTCACCCTCGATGAGAAGGAACTACCCCCGAAGAGTGACGCCACCGAAGAGGACAACGTCTCGTGACCGAGATCTCGGGTGTCCGAAGTCATCGACACCACGTCCCCGAATCAACGAGAGGTCTTACACCCGAGAAGGTCCTGGTCCCTACCCTGAGGACAAGGGACGTGACCGTCCACCATAGAATTGGTGACTTGGTGGTCTATTCAGAAACGTCGGAGAATTCATACACACGAATTCTCTAGTTTGTTATGGAACATGACACGGAGTTTGAAGTACTATCAAATCTATCCATATCTTAAGATGATGCCTTTAGCCAATGTGATCCTAAACCTTCCGTTCCGAGACACTGTCACGACTACAAAACTTCCGATTTCGGTAAGACTTACAAACTGGAATAAAAGGAATAAAGAGAACGTTTTTTTTTTCACACGTATATAAGTGTGTCGTATATTAAATAAACAATAAAGTATTTCTTCTTTAATAAAAGTAGCATACAAGACCCATGAACAACCTAGGAAAGGTACACCTTGGGGTACGGGAGACGAAATCTTTTTTTTTAAGTCTAGTGAAAGAGAGGAAGTAAAATAGTTACTAGTAAAAGTCTTACTGATAACAAACTTCCAGGATGACCTTATGAGGAGATTAATGATAACGATGATTACGATGAAATAGAGAAGAAAGGATAAAATATATAGACTGAAAGGGAGAGAAAAAAAGATCAAAACGAGTTTAAACAGACATTTGTAAGATAACTGACAAAGTAGAAATAAAGTAACAAAATTAAAGGTTCTTATAAAAAGAAAAAGGTATCGTAGTATAAAAATTCTTGTGAGTATAATCACACAAACGAGAAAAAAATTAAAAAGAAAACGAGTATATGTGAAACAAAGGAGTTTTAACAAAATGAGATAAACAAAAATCTGTAATTTAAGATACGGACTCTTGAGGAAGTCTTCAATCCAACAAACGATTATGAATGTTCATCAATTCCTTTTTCAACGCACCTACGAGAGTCATATGTACACCATGAACTATGGACATCTGAAGTGATGTCACGTAAAAGGAACTGACAAAACAACTCTCTTGGTATTCAGTCACAGAAATTTATAAAGGATAACATGACGAATCTATGACGTATTTTCTGAGAAATTAGTAAATAAACCTATCATAATTTGTCCGACTGTCCAAAGATACTAAATTCTCCACTTACTACATACACATACACTCCTTCACCCACAGTTTTAAAATATACCTTTGTAATTAGGTGAACCCCATATTTGAAGCCAATGTTACTACAACTTACCAAACGGAGTCTTTACTTACCTCTAGTAAGGTAAAAGGGAAGTACTGACGTGGGTACTTTAATTTTCTACGAACGAGGAACCCTTTTTTCGATACTGTTTGGATCTGTCACCTAAGTTTTCGTTTCTGTAGTGAGAAGTCTGTTTCTAGACATATCAGTTTCGATACCAAAAATACCGTCAGTATATGTCTACACTCTCGACCTGGTATTTCTTCCAACCCACGGTTTCTTGACTTCGAAAAGTTGACACCACGACCTCTTCTGAGAACTCTCAGTGAGTCTGACGTTCCTCTAGTTTGATCAGTTAGGATTTCTTTTAGTTGGGACTTATAAGTAACCTTCCTAACTAGGACTTCGACTTCGAGGTTATGAAACATATGGACTACGATTGTCGGTTTAGTGACCTTTTCTGGGATCACGACCCTTCCTGACTGCCGTTTTCCTCTTCCCACACCGTCTCTTACTCCACCAATCTATCGTAGTAGTTGAGTTCCCTGTACTCAAACTCGTTTGAGACCCTATATGACTTCCTGTCCTTCAGACCGTACGACGTCAGGTACCCCAGTGTTTCTCAGCTTGTACTGAGTCGTTGACCTGTTGTTGGTGGGTGAACTAAAAATATAACATGGAAAGAACGGTTAGAACGTAGCGGTTGAGTGGTATATTTCTGAGAAGATGGAGGAAATCTCTTATTTGAAGGTTATATGTCAACCCCATTCTTTTCCCTTCAACGGGTCAACGTCCAAAAACCAGGAGAGTGGTGAAGAATTAATCTAAAAGAATTGACTTAAGAAGGTTAAGAATTAATCTCGAAGGAGAAAATTCGTACTGAAGGTGACGGAGATAATTTTCAAAGACCACGATTGTTAAACACTTTGAAAGACCTATATGACTCCACATTTAGCCTAACGGAAAATCGAAAAGGGTGATCACTGAATACTGAATTGGAAGACCTCTGAAGATTCAGAAAATGTTGACCAAGTAGATTGATGATCGAGGGTTTAAAACAAACCAAAATCAGGGTAAGATGATAAATATAACAACACTCAGAAACAGTAAATTTTTAGAAAAAACAAAATCTACCCAAAGTCTTCTCCCATTATCACACAAATTAAAAGTAGAAGTGTGTCTTGAGGTATGTGTGGAAATGTCATTATAGTGTACCTTTTACTATTATTTGGTATATCACCTGTAGTGAATAATTTGTATTCCATCTAATCCAATGTTCTCCTATTTTCAAGACATATTGGGATTTAGGTTCTCTAGATAAAACCATTCTATAAAATTTGTATACATTAATACAAATACTTATTCTTATTCATATGAATTTTACTTATACATGACAAGATCTAATAGACCTCAGTAATTTAATCGTTTATAAAACCTAAATAAACATATGTTCAGAGTAAAATTATGTTTAACTGAATTTACATGTTCAACAAAGTGGAAGACTCACATCCTTTTGTTGTACTTTAGTTGAATTTTAACATCTTATCTTAGAGATAATTAAGGTATTTCACTTTTTTATACTTTAAAGTAACCTACTTGATGGTTGATAGAAACTTTTTTTCGATGTGGTTTTATCATGTAATTTGAATAAGTATTTACGTGCTCTTACAAAATATACTACTTTGTCGTTTCCTATGACGGGACACAATAGTATAAGTTCGAGTATGATATTAGTACGTGTTTTCATGTACAATTTTATACGTTTTATAAAATAACGTTATAATTTGATTTATAGTAAAAATCGTTACGATATATAAATACTTTAATATTCTAATTAATAAAAACAATGTTAACAATCATCTTATGTGACAACATGTGTTTCATACATGAGTTTTTGTATTTAATTTTTTTTTAATCGTTCCCACACTAGATATCCGTCTCTTATCTCCTATACCCCCAGTCCCTTGATGAGACATATTACGATATTACTACCTGTGTATAGTAATTTATAAACAATTTTGGGTATCTTACAGTTGGGTGTTGTAGTTCTCACTTGATATTACATTTGATATCTGAAACCTACTATTACTATATGACGACATTCAAGAACCTAACATTTTCTACATGGTGGATCACATCATCAGGAATTTTTGTGTACGAGTTCTTTTATGTCCAATATTTGTAAAATTTAGAGTAACAAAGGTTAATCGTTGTAATATGAATTGATTCAACAATCAACATTATTTTAAGTTAGTTTTTCTGTCGATCTAATCTTTCTTTGTAAGGTGACAATACTAAGTATTAAAGTAATATATGAACTCCTTTTGAAAGAAGTTAAGAAGGATTGAAGTGACAGACTCTTGGTGACGTTATATATATATGTATATATTTTAAGACATAACTTGACAACGAACGTCAAAATTTTGGTACGTACTTTAAATATTTAGATTCTACATATTAATCTAAGTAGGAGATTTTTTTAATCCCGTCCGGCACTCATGCACTAGTCTCATATACCATGTGACATGAAAGACAAGTTAAAACGACCCTTGGATTTTAATAAGATTTTTATTTCAGATAATTTATATTTTTATTATGTTAACTATTATCAATTGTGACTCCGGTATGTACCATCACCAAATCAACGATTCAGCACAGACTAAGAACGCTGGGGTACCTGACATCGGGTGGTCCGAGGAACCAGGTACCCTAAGAGATGCGTTTTTATGACCTCACCCAAAGGTAAAGGAAGAGGTATTGATCATGTGTATCCGTAGGACATAAAGTAACAAGAACAATTTAAATCGTTGGAAAGGGGGGACGTGTTCCCGTCCAGTCCCCCCAGTAAATTTCTAAGAACATCCATTTACCTTCTTCTTTCGAATGATTTCGTGTTGTCTGACATAAAGGATGGTAGTGTCTCGATTTAAATAGACTGATTTACAATTTTTTAATATATCCGTTTTACCATTCACATAAAACCTTATTTCTACATAGGTAGTCTTGATTAAAAAATTAACATCAGAGAAAAGGAAGTGAAGATAAGTTTCCTTTTTTATATATATATATATATATATATATATATATTCATATTTATGAGTTCCTTTTATGTATGATGATCTTTTGAACAGAAAGAGAGGTTTAAGAAAGTCAGGTAAATAATACTATACGGTGAGGTAGTCTTCTAAACTCTTCATAGTCAGGGAAAGAGTGAGGTACCTTTTGAATAAATTAACAACTGGACGTTCTATCGGAGAAGGAAGAAATAAAGGGAATTGGATAGAAAGACGTCTGAAAAAGATATAAGTAGGTAAAGAGAAGGGACGTTTCATTTGAATTATACCTCTGAGACCGGAATTTCCTCTCGGGAACGTAAAAAGGTAGACAAGTAAAACACGTACTCATCCATACGAACGTTCCCTCTGTACCTTTCGAAAGTGTTTTCAATTTACCGTGTCGGTCATAATATAAAAATTTGATATTGATACCGTTGTCTTAGTTTGTATTCAACTCTGTCGTCTTCTTAAGACTTTTGTTATTCGAACCTTCAAAGGAGTTGGTGTCTTTTCTTTCAGAATATGGTTACCATTTGATTAAGGGGTAATCGGTCTATTTCAGTATAAGTACGAGTCCTTCAATAGAAATAAAGTGATAAGAATATATTAATAAGGGATGAGATTAACAAAGGAATTCCAAAGAGTATTTTGAACGTCATTTCACTAAATTTCTTCTAGACTTTACATCGAGACCAGGATTTGGAGATATACTGGTGTCTTTTCATAAAATTGGGGTTACACCCTGTTAAGAGGATTGTACCTTTCAGATACTCTTGTATTTGGTACGGATAGAACAGGTAATAATGTAAAAACATAAGTTTATAATCAAATAATGAAGTGATATACATTCATATACCGTAGACCAGGGTAGTGAAGTACCCTTTATCTACCCCTTTGTCGCCTTTGTCACAGTCTGAAATAAAACCCCCCGAGGTTTTAGTGACGTCTACCACTGACGTCGGTACTTTAATTTTCGGCGAATGAGGAACCTTCTTTTCAATACTGGTTGGATCTATCGTATATTTTTTCGTCTCTGTAA
The DNA here is from genome assembly GCA_006410555.1 of Capra ibex. NCBI lineage: Eukaryota > Metazoa > Chordata > Mammalia > Artiodactyla > Bovidae > Capra > Capra ibex. Next base: position 21,293,243 of record SJYO01049755.1, read on the forward strand.
TGAAACGGTTGTTTCCAGACAGATCAGTTCCGATACCAAAAAGGACGCCAGTACATACCTACACTCTCAACCTGACACTTCTTCCGTCTCGTGGCTTCTTAACTACGAAAACTTGACACCACAACCTCTTCTGAGAACTCTCAGGGAACCTGACGTTCCTCTAGCTTGGTTAGGTAAGACTTCCTCTAGTCGGGACCCTAAAGAAACCTTCCTTACTACGATTTCGACTTTGAGGTCATGAAACTGGTGGAGTACGCTTCTCAACTGAGTTACCTTTTCTGAGACTACGACCCTCCCTAACTCCCGTCCTCCTCTTCCCCTACTGTCTCCTACTCTACCGACTTACCGTAGTCACTGAGCTACCTACACTCAGACTCACTTGAGGCCCTCAACCACTACCTGTCCCTCCGGACCGCACGACGCTAAGTACCCCAACGTTTCTCAACCTGTAGTGACTCACTGACTTGACTTGACTTGACCATAGATATAGATATATATATATACTATCTTCCGTTACCGTGGGGTGACATCATGAGAACGGACCTTTTAGGGTACCTGTCTCCTCGGACCATCCGACGTCAGGTACCCCAGTGATTCTCAGTCTGTGCTGACCCGCTGAAGTGAAAGTGAAAAGTGAAAGTACGTAACCTCTTCCTTTACCGTTGGGTGAGGTCATAAGAACGGACCTCTTAGGGTCCTTACCCGCTCGGACCACCCGACGGTAGATGCCCCAGCGTGTCTCCACCTATGCTGATTTCACTGAATCGTCGTAAATTTTTATTACGTATGAATGACGTGTCTTTGAAGTATTATTTAGTGTGTTTTTTATTGTTGTCCGTAATACTACAATACGTCTTTATTACTCGTTCCACTCGAATGTGAGTCCGTAAAAGATGCCTTTATATGTGGAAAGTATGTTTTCTGGTGTACCGTGACTATTAAAATATGAGATAAAAAATGGTTATTTACTAAAGTTTTTAATTCTTAAAGTTATAGTCTAACATTTTTAATACTTACAGTATTTACAAAATGATTGTATCAGTATTATCAATATTTAATAAATAATCCATGTATAAGTTATTAAATAAATTAATATACTAAATAGTCTATGGTAGAAAAGACAAGAAACACCTTTCTTAATTCACCCCTCTAACAAAAGTGTATTTTTATTTAAATAACTTGTTCTTCCGTCTAAGTAGTAACTATAGTGTATAGATATAAACTATTCGTATGTCTTAGAATCATTTTTGTCAACAAGGACAGTATATTTCTTATCGTATTCACTTATTTGATTACGACGTTATCAGTTATTATTCATGAATAAATGATGATTTATACAGATTTTTCTAGTTGTGTAGGAAAATAGGTAATGACACAGAACCAATAGTACACCTGAACCCTAACTCGGTTGTACCTAAGGATAGGATCGAGAAGGTGTATAATCGACTCACTGGAATTCGTTCAGTGTCAGAGGTACTCGGGGTTAAAAGAATGTACATTTCGTATATTAGTGATGTATACCAACAATACTGTTCATATAACGTGACACGACTATTTTACGAATCGTGTAACGGACTGTGTACTATTTGTGATTCATATTCGATAACAATAATAATAACGTTAATAAGACGTATATACGGTAATAAGACAATTTAGGGTTGTGAGACTTCTCTCTAGAAGTTTTGTAGAGGTTGCGAATGGGGAGGGGTTTTATTTAATAATTTATTCAATAATATACATTTAGTTCAGTAAAGACCAGTTTAAAAAGTCACCTTATTTGAGTGATTAAAGTCTTTTGTAAACTTTAAATAAAACGTCCCTATGTCTCAAGAATACAAATATTTACCTCTTTGTCACTTTATCCAACAGACAAAACATTAGATAGTACTGATAGGATCCTTTTATAAATTTTTAGATTTAAATTTAATAAATAGTATTATATCGTGTGCAAAAACAATAAATTTGACTTAAAATGAGGAATCTTTTGTTATGTTTAGGATAAGGTTTTAACTAGAATTAAAGGATTATACTCCTATCTAACATACATGTGTATATCGAAGACGTCATGAAGTGACGTTTTTTTTTCCTTTTATTTTATATATTGAAAGATAAAATATTAAGTGTAAGTTTTAACAGTCTTTCTAGAGATTAATTATAAAATTTTATAGGGAAGGAAAGGAAAGTGAAGTATTTGATTAAGTCTTGTAAAGAAAAATACTTATTTCGTGTAATGATATAGGATTGAATCATAAATTGTGGAAAACCCCTACTTCATTTATGAACAAAGTTGACAAAATGTTAAACCCCAATAATAATAAATTACTAATGAGGGAATGTCTTCGATTCATTTACATTGGTACCATCGGATTCAGACGACTGGTAAAGTCTTTGACATCGTATAAGGGACTAAGAAATGAGTTTGATCAAATAGAACAAAAGTAAACCTTTTTATACAATTTAATAGTTTTATGGGTCTTAGTAGTTTGTCTCGGTTATAATTTCTATAGACTTCAATGAATTGAGATTTCTCCATTTAGTTGGTGAATTAAAAGACTAACATTATCAAAAAGGATTAAAAGTTTAAGGTTTATCTACGTAGTTAATACTGAGAGTAGGATGATTAGTGTTTTCGTACGTGAGATTATTACTATAATCATTACATAAAGATCATGTATTTACACTAGATCCATCCCGTTGGAAAATTTAATATCAGTCCATAATTACTCAATTAAGAGAAATCATTGGGAAATTCAACTTTAAGAAATTGTAATTGACACTGTATAAAATCGAATCTAAAGAGTTGTGTTTTATACTTATATTGATGAGACAACCATGTCTTTTATAAAAATCAGGGTATAAAAGTACCTTACACTCATTTGTCTCCGAGTCTATATAATTGATCGGGTGGATTTCAGTGTGGTAACTATTTATCATTTACATTCAAGACTAGACTCCGTTTACTAAAAAAAGGCAATATGGTACAACCTGGAGTAGTGATACCTTTAATATTATTCAAGGTGTTGTGGTGTTTCGAGACTCTTTTACGTGGTGTATTATTTTACTAAATAATCTCCAATTTTTTTTTTTTTTCTTTTATTTATAGACCTCGACTTTTACGACGAAGGATAACACCCTTGACGAGAGGGTCCGGTTCCCAGAACCAATAGTCTTGTACTCATACTCTTGTCACGAACTAATATACGACTGTTGAGAGTGTTAATAGAGGTTGGGTTTGGAGAATAGACACGCAAACTAAATGTGTGGGTTGACGGATAAATTGTAGAGGTAAATCTACGGAGTACTCGTAGAGTTTAAATTATACAGATTTTGTATAAAGTACGAAAGAGAAGTCTAAGACGGTAGAAACCATTGGTCGTGGTGGTTGAGAGGTCAACATCTTTTAATTGTCAACATGAAAATAGACCGAGGAAAAGATATTAAGTTGATGTTTACAAAGGTATAAATTGGGGGTTTATTTAAAGAATCGACGAGTGAAGATAGTTAGAGGTTACGATGGTGTTATAAAATTTGGTGGTTTAGAGAGACGACCTACGACACTATACGAGGATCATATACCGGATAAAAGTGAGAACGAAGAACCGTTACATAAATAGGAGATGTCGTTCCCACTAGTCGAATTTTCTATTTACTCTTGTTCCATATTTGGGAAATTACTAAAAGTAAAGTAAATATTATTGTAGGTACATGATTTTACGGATAGACGAGGTCTTGTGTGACATGATGTCGATTTGTCCGGAGGAAAGTCAAAGAAGTTTAATATCGTTGAGGTAGGGACGTGAATGAGAGAGGAAGGTTAAAATGGAATTAACAGTGACTGGATTTTTCTCCAAAACGAATTAGAGGTCAGAAAGTCAAGTCGAGTAAATTCACCGAGTCAGTACAAGGTAAGACGTTGAGGTACCTGACGTCGTGCGGTTCGGAGGGACAGGCAGTGGTTGAGGGCCGTGACGAGTTTGAGTACAAGTAACTCAGCCACTACGGTACGTTGGTAGAGTAGGAGACAGCAGGGGAAGAGGACGGAAGTCAGAAAGGGTCGTAGTCCCAGAAAAGGTCACTCAGTCAAGACACGTAGTCCACCAGTTTAATAACCTCAAAGTAAAAGTAGTAATCAGGAAGGTTACTTATAAGTCCTGACCAAAGGAAATCCTACCTGACCAACCTAGAGGAACGTCAAATTCCCTGAGAGTTCTCAGAAGAGGTTGTAGTGTCAAGTTTTCGTAATTAAGAAGCCACGGGTCGGAAGAAAGACCAGGTTGAGAGTGTAGGTATGTACTGATTGTCCTTTTGGTATCGAAACTGATCATCCTGGAAACAGCCGTTTCATTACAGAGACGAAAAAAAAAGAAAAAAATAAATACAGATCCAACCAGTACAAGGTTCCTCGTTCGTAGAAAATTAAAGTACCGATGTCAACAGTAGACGTCGCTAAAACCTCAGGTTCAGTGAGAAGGGTCACAAAGGGGTAGATAAACGGTATTTAACTGTCCGGGTCTACGGTATCAGAATCAAAAACATTACAACTCAAAATTCGGGCGAAAAAGTGAGAGGAGAAAGTGAAAGTAGTTCTCCGACAAGTTTTTATTAATGACTTGAAGTGAATGAACAAATAATAAAGCCCTATTGTATTTAGAGAGTTCCGTCTTGGATATGAATAAAACAAGTAGTTACCGAGGGTTCCGTAACACGTCAGGAACCGTATATCTTTCAGGATTCACGGTCGACTTAATTAATTAATCGAACTACATATTTCAAGTGTTTCGTTCTAGATGAGAGTACAACTTTCCCCAGAAGGTTTGGTAAAGAAAAGAGAGTCTTGAGGAAGATGTTTGTTCATGTATAATTTCTAGTTCTAGAAGATAATAGAACCAGATCTACCGTCACGTATACCGAATAAAGTCAAGTCAAGTCAAGTCAAGTCAGCGAGTCAGTACAGACTGAGAAACGCTGGGGTACTTAGTGTCGTGTGGTCCGGAGGGACAGGTAGTGGTTGAGGGTCTCAAGTGAGTCTAAGCGCAGGTAGTTCAAGTACTACGATAGGTCGGTAGAGTAGGAGCCAGCAGGCGAAGAGGAGGACGGGGGTTTGGGAGGGTCGTAGTCTCAGAAAAGGTTACTCAGTTGAGAAGCGTACTCCACCGGTTTCATAACCTCAAAGTCGAAATCGTAGTAAGGAAGGTTTCTTTAGGGTCCCAACTAGAGGAAGTCTTACCTGACCAACCTAGAGGAACGTCACGTTCCCTGAGAGTTCTCAGAAGAGGTTTTGGTGTCAAGTTTTCGTAGTTAAGAAGCCGCGAGTCGAAAGAAGTGTCAGGTTGAGAGTGTAGGTATGTACTGGTGTCCTTTTTGAATAAATACCGAATTATAAGTTTATTAAAGGAAACCAGTGTCGAGACTATATTCCTAAGACTTGACGACTATTTAATAAAGTTTCGACCCAAAGTGTCAAAGAAATGAAAGACTTGGAGACGACCGTAACAAAGTTCTTACGTCACTTCGAGTGACTCTTATGTTGACGAACGTAAAATTTTCTCAACAGAAGGACATAACGTGTTAAAGTTTCAAGTGGACATTAAGTGATAGTTTCCAATTAAATTATTTTCACCTTTGTGATTTAAAGTTTTAATACTAGATTCGAAAGGAGTTGTTTAGATGAGATCAGATAAACAGGGTCTTTCTGGATTCAATTTGTAATTAACCTAGTACTCGATTTTTCATTTGACAGACTACTAAACAAAAACAAACACGAAAACGAATAGACTATACTTATGACATATGATCCCTTACGTAATAATTTTTCTGGGTACGTAAGGAGTGTTTTAGACACAAATTTTACCAAAGTGGTCAATATATTACAGTATTACAAATATTCCATCTGGAACGGAAAGTTGAAATAATGATGTTGAACTCGAAATCCGTCTCTACACTGAAAGACCTTTTTTTAACACTAAAAATTTTTTGAAATATGGTCCTGTAAATCAAAAATAAAATGGGTACAATTTTAGTAAGATATTAATCAAGTAAAATGTTTACATGAGTTATTTAATATATGTTCTTTCGTCTTTTCAATATACATGTGGTGGGGGGGTGTGTAACTCACCCTAACAAAAATAAAATATTGACCCTAAGTTGTATCTAAAGAACCATAATGTGTGGGATGCCGATATCGGGTTTGACTATGTTGATTATACGGTGTACAAAACGACGATTTTGTCTCGGTGTTTCGACCTCTTTTCGTATCATTTCGTTTTTGTTACGAGATAACTATCGTGAAAGTGTTTTGACATTTAAATGACCTTAGTACGGTTTAATATTGTGAACTGTAGTATAGGTAAGACAACGATATTTGGTCTCGATCATATTTCGTTGAAAGATGACGTATTACCGACGACAAAAACGGATTTTAATTAAAGTGTACACAAATTAATGTGTCGTCGAGAACTTTCACTAATATATTTTACAATAAAGAAGAACCAGAACGAACCTAGAGACTTTAATATCAAGAGATTGAGACTTTCGTTGTTACTTAAAATTATTTCCCGTCCCAAACGTTTAATGACAACGGGCCAACGACGGTCACTGATTTTTCGGAGAAAATCTTTGATTTAATTGAAGATAACAGACAAGTGAAGGTTCACTCTTCCCTGATCTTAATGAGTTGGTCCGGTGGCCTCCCGTGAGACTACTGGTCTTCATGAGGAAACCGTTCCGGTGATGGAATGTTGACGGAAACAGTAACCTACCTGGAAGGAACTGTTCGAAAAGTAAGACTTCTTTAAGGTAGAGATTTCGAGGATTTCATTATAATATTCATTAGGAGTTTCTTGTTACTCTTATGAACCATTCGTGAATGCAGTTCCAACGGACCAAAAAGGTAATTAGAGTCTTGGACCACACTAAGTCCGTCAAAATGTATCTAACTAAATCTGAGTAAATAGAAACCCGAAGGGTCCACCGTGATCACCATTTCTTGTGCGGACTGTTACGTCCTCTGTATTCTCCCGGCCCAAGGTAGGGACCTACCCGTTCTATGGGACCTCCTCCCGTACCGTTGGGTGAGATCATAAGAACGGACCTCTTAGGGTACCTGTCTCCTCCGACCGCCCCATGTCAGGTATCCCAACGTCTCTGTCTACGCTGACTTCGTTGAATCGTACGTACATATATTTGAAACGTATATGAAGTATATATATATATGTGTGACATATATATATGTCACACATATATATAAAAATATATCACATATATAAATACATAAATGTACGTATATGAAACGTATATGAAGTATATATATATGTGTGATATATAAATATATGTCACACATATATATAAATATATATATATATGTCACACATATATATATATAAATACATAAATGTACGAATTCAAATAAGGGGAGAAATTTATTTGAATCTATAACTTTTATAGTTACTCTCTTTTTATAAAAAAGTTGAAAGATTTAACCTTGTGGGGTAAATTTTGTAGAAAGATTTCTAGTTAAAATTAAACAATAAAATATTACGACATTATCTAGTGCGTCATTCAATTATGGAATTTTCTTTAGAAGATGTTTAATAGACATTCTTTATGCCATAACAAAGTCTCTGAGTTGTTTGTCATAGTCAACTACAATAAAAATTTTTAAGATTTATTGTTTCCCTCTCCCTCTCCCACCCTACTAAACCCTCTTACCCTTAATATTGTACATATGACAGTACATTCTTAACTTAGCGGTCAGGTACAGACTGCATCCCACATCGAACGAACCCCGACCACGTACCCCTACTGGGTCTCTCTACAACACCCCTCCCTCCACCCTCCCCCCAAGTACAAACCCTTGCGTACATTCTTAATTTCTAAAATTTTAAATTTTTTTTATTTTTTAATTTTTTTAATTTTTTTTGTTTCCAAAGTTCCTTAAAAGTCTTTGAGTATTACATACTGTCACTAAATAAGTGAAAAAAAGTATTTATACACCGTAGATGGGTCATCGTCCCTTGTACGAACAGGGAACACTACGTCACACTTGTGTATGGATACCAGAGCCTGAGAGTTTCCATATTAAAATTAGATATCCCCCTATAAATGTTTATTTAGTCATTAATATTATGTTATAATAAAGTTTCCATACTTAACAAGACAATATAAGTTTCACGTCCTAAAAAGATATTAAATAGATAATGTTAAAGTTCTTCTCCTATTTTTCACAAGGATAGCGGTATGAATTATTCTTGTGGTTCTGAACCCTTAAGTTCTTTCGGAGTGTAACAATTACACGCTAAATGTAGTCTCCGTACTTAACGAAACTTTTCATCAAAATGTTTTATTTATGTTGTGTTAAATATACTTCCTCCACTTTTTCACTTTCACAATCAGTGAATCAGTACAGGCTGAGACCCTGGGGTACTTGACATCGGACGGTCCGAGGAGTCCGGTACGTACCCTAAGAGGTCCGTTCTTATGACCTTACCCAACGGTACAGGAAGAGGTCCCCTAGAAGGGCTGTGTCCCTGACTTGGGTCCAGAGGTCACGACGTCGTCTAAGAAATGACAAACTCGGTGCTCCCTTGGGTTACGATTAGATTAAACTCGATGACCATTTGTCGTTGTCCCTGTTTGTTCCTTCCTATATGTTCTAAAGGTCATAAAGTGTAAATGCAACTACTCTGTCTTTTGTCTCTTTATTTGTGAATTGTTTTCGGTACAAAAAGACAAAATAAATCGATAATGTCCTGGTTTTTTCCATTAATTACAATATTTCTATGTTAAAAATAGTTTTACTAGCACACAGAGGTCTTGTTAATATAAAATCGACTAGACATTATATACGTAAGTGAACATAAAAAGAAAGAAATGAACGTAACGAAAAAAAAATATAATTTCTCCTAAAAATAAAGGAGAGAAGAGAAGGGGAATGAAAACACTTTGTTAACTGGGTCAAAGGGGTTGTTCCAGTATTTCAAAGTATTTCATTGGTATTAAAATGAAAGGTGTTTTTACACATTCATATGTGTGTGTGTATAAAAAACGGGGTACAACAAAAGGTCAAAATTTGTTTAATAAATGTTAGAACTTAAAACTTTCTACTTCGATGACCTTCATAGTCAAAATCGAAAAGTGTTAATTAGTGGTAAAGTTTTTGTCTTTAATATTGAGTCTGTAGACATTTATTGGTAGAGTAAAAGTGTAGACTCAAAGAATTAGTCTTTAAAGTCGAACTAGAAATTAAGAAGTCACATGGACGTACCTAAATATTACTTACAATTTATTATACTAAAGACAATGTGTTAATTAAAATTCGTCGAAGTTTAGTCTTCAATTTCCTTAACTAAGATAAAATAATTTTATTAATGGAAGTACTTGACTTGTCATATATTAGATAAAGAGTAAAGATCTTGTCTTGATTTATACTTTGTCCTAGCTTATTAATTGTACTGATAAAATCGATTATGTTATAATTTTACATATATAGAATTAGTTTAATATTCTTTGTAGGTTTCATTTTTAATAAAAATAATATATTCTCTTTTTCAACTTATGGAACTGATTCTTGTGTGTTGGCTAGTTTCTGTCCGTGATCTAAATTTGAGACGGAAGGTTCGGGTACAAAAGAGGATAGACGATAGTAAGTCTTGGTCTATACCGTTGCGACTTATAAGATTACTACGTGATACAATTCGGTATACGAGTCAACGAGTCAACACCGGCTGTGAAACGTTGGGGTATCTGACGTCGGGTGGTCCGACGAGACAGGTACCTTAAAAGGTCCGTTCTTATGACCTCACTCAACGGTAAAGGAAGAGGTCTACAATTAGGTATAAAAAAAATTATCTTCTTTTATAATAGAAGGTACCAATTTTTCAGAGGAAATTCGAGAAACTTTTGTTATAATCTTGAAAAATTTGTAATGCGATGTGAAAAAAGTTTAAATAATTTTGTGAAGACTCAGAATTCGCAGAAAGTCTTCAGAGATTCTTACTGGCTTCATAGAATCAGTAGTCCTCATTATCTAAGTTTGGTTCTTCTATATTTAAATAAATATTTAAGAATAGTTCTTTTAGTCAGTTTATGTCTTCTCTCCCATGAAAAGGGAAGATTTCTACAATCTGAGATACCGTCCCAAGGTAAAAAAAAAAGGGAGTTAAAGATTGATTCATTGTAAGTAAAGTTAAAAGGAAATCCATAGTCCCTGTCTGTTCAAATTTGTATTGTTTAATGATTTTGAATGTTTAAATGAAACATTCTATTCATATGATTGTGGATTTAATATCTAGAATCACTCTTCATTTACTTTATTCCTCATATTTCGTCAATTGTACAATGGTCTTTCATAAGTTTTTTACGATGGAATAAAAACGGGAAACGAAGGTTCTCTTTTAAAATACAATTTTATATTTCTTAATAAGTCTTTTACTTTATAAAGCCAGTTGTTATATATCAAAGTCCTGTCACATAATATAAAAAAACGACTAAAAAAAGTTTATCGGGAATATTAATACGGGGATTTTACCGAATGTACACTGTCATTTTGAAAGTATAGTCTTCGATGTTTTATTTCCGTTATGTCACTAAACATTTCGTGTTTTTACACCTACACCTAAACTCCCGTTTTATAAGTGTTTATTGGGGTTCAAAGAATGTAATTTACCGAACTCTAAATTTTATAGACACCAATAAGGTTCATATTCTTTAAGTTTTCATTCTATCGTAAGTTCCTTAAATGTTTCAGTCCATCGACCAACAACAGATTCTAATGATACTATTATTTCACGTTTATTATAACGGTTCTAAAGAGTTTGTGATTATTTCTTAAATCGGAAGTTAATTAATGTACGTAGTATCCTTTAAATTTATACTTTTCGTGTAATACAGAGTCCCATGGCATGACCGTTTTCACTCTACTGGAAGGTCAAGAATACACAGAATAAATGAATTTTTTTTTTTTTCTTTCTTTTTTGTATAAAGATTTTTTATCATCTTACATCTTAGTAAATCTCCTTTACATTCACTTGAAATTATTACAAAGACCCATAAATGAAGACTAATAATGAGTACGAGAATTCTGAATGGTAAATAGTTCATGTATGATACAAACCAAATACCACGGTACATAAACGGTCATATTGGTTGGAGATAAGGTTATTTTTGTCTCCGACTGTGTCTTTTACGTTCTAGGACACAATTTACGAAATGGACGTATAAATGAATTATAAAAGTCGATGGTTTTCAACCCATAATAAAACTATTAACATACGTATGATAATGTGTATCTAAACTTTCGGACACTTCGAACTCAACAAACTGTAGTTTTAGTCGAGACTTGATCGTACCGTACGACAGAGTCATCTCTTATTGTGTGAAATGAAGAGGTTTGATTAATTTTAGACCCTTTTAGATTATAAAATCTAAACTATAATCGTAAGATGAAAAAGACAAAAGTATTTTTTCACGGTACATATGTTTTCGACAAACTTACAAAAGATAAATTTCTTTAAATGACCCGTTTATAAGTTTAGATATCGTCCTTATTCCACCCTTGCTAAACGTAAGCGTTTATAGGTTTTAAAACTCCATAATGATGAAGTCTATAGAATTTCGATCCGTTCTTCTCTGGTTATATCCCGTAAACTACAGAGTATCCTTTCGGTTTTAAATTTTCAAATACCCTACGAACTAATACTACTTCTAAGACATACGTCTTAAATAAGATAAGTACTATTCATCTTTTCGTGTAATGTCTGACTGGACCTAGTATCGATCAATAGTTTCTTTTGTCTTACTACTATAAAAATTACTTATTCTTTTAGATGACACTGTTTCTATTTCTACATATGACTATAGATACCCCAGCGTGTCTCAGCCTGTCCTGACTTCGCTGAATCGTCGTCGTCGTTTGTTTTTGTGATTTTCTTCTATTTATTTTTATATCAATGTTAAAGATTCAATGAATAGGAAAAGTTTGGACAGAGATAATAAAGATAACTACAGAGTAACGACTTTATTTAAAACACTTAATGAAATGAAAACGGTACCTACTTGGTCATCTGTGTGTGACTTGATGTCGAAAAGGAAGTATCATATAGTAAATATCTAAATTTAGGTTGATCTGTTTAGATGTCTTTTCCGTTACCGTGGGGTAAGGTCATGAGAACGGATCTTTTAGGGTACCCGCCTCCTCGGACCACCCGACGTCAGGCACCCCAGCGTGTCTCAGCCTGTGCTGATTTCGCTGAAGTGAAAGTACGTAACCTCTTGCTTTACCGTTGGGTGAGGTCACAAGAACGGACCTCTTAGGGTCCCTGCCCCCTCGGACCACCCGAAGGCAGATACCCCAGCGTGTCTCAGCCTGTGCTGACTTCGCTGAATCGTCGTCGTCCAACGATAAAGGAAGAGGTCCGTTCTTATGACCTCATCCCACGAAAAGGAAGAGGTCCTCTAGAAGGGTTGGGTCCCTAGTTTAGACACGGAGGACATAATGTCCGTGTAAGAAATGGAGACTCGGTGGTCCCTTCGGGCTTAATCCATAATACATTGTAATTGTATTTACATTGATCTTTTATGTATATTGTATATTTATGTTACTTACAAAGAATTTTTTAATCTTTTTTAGGTCTCTTATTATACTGTTTGAAGACACATGACTGGTTGATTTAGAACACTAAAAAAAAAATTATTTCCTATTCCTTTGTAATTTGTGTATCAAATTAAAAAAACTTAAGTAGAGGGTCCTCTTGTGCATTGACAACAATAAGGGTTCCTTTGGTACAGTAATTAAACCCGACATATGTGCAGACATATAGAAATTCACTATGACTCGTGAAATAAAAATTGAATTCATTTCATGATAATCTAAGTGTATATAAATATGTGTGTATATTTATGTACATTAAAACGTCAAACGAAACGGACTAAAGTCTTGTATATATAAGAATATGTAATGAAGTCAGATAAGTAGAAACAGAGAGACAAGTAGAAACAAAATACACATTCTAAAAAAGATGTTTAAATTCACTTTAATTACTTAGAATCTCAAACATATACAGATACTCTATCTTGGTTTAACGAGAGGTTACTAAGACCTTATTTTGTATAAAAGATTTGTGTCAAAATCCCAAAGATAAGGGGATGATAGTAAGGATTATAAAATATAAAAAAAGATTAGACTATCCACACTTTATTAAAAAACCAACAGTAAAAGTAAAAGTCAAGAGAATACAATTTACTCTAGTTCTTATCAAGGAAAACAAATGATCCGTAAATGACAGGGACAAAATAATTAGTAGATGGATATAGATGAGACATCGAGAATTTGTCTAATAGAAAATAACTAAACCTCTTCTAAAAATATTTATTGTTACAATTTATTATACAATTGTTAATTACATTATATCTACAATTAAAAACTGACAATATATAACGAGAGAAGAGGGTATTTGTTTAGACATGAGTCGTGACATGATACTTACTCTGTAATTGTGTTTAATACCTCAATGTCACTGTCATTTTTAGCGACGGGAGTTTTCGTTTATTTATTTTAGATATATTACTTAGTCAAGTCAAGTCAGCGAGTCAGCACAGACTGAGAAACGCTGGGGTACTTAGTGTCGTGCGGTCCGGAGGGACAGGTAGTGGTAAAGGGCCTCAAGTGAGTCTAAGTGCAGGTAGTTCAGGCACTACGGTAGGTCGGTAGAGTAGGAGACAGCAGGGGAAGAGGAGGACGGGGGTTAGGGAGGGTCGTAGTCTCAGAAAAGGTTACTCAGTTGAGAAGCGTATTCCACCGACATACTTATACAATCAATTATTATTTTCAATACTTCGATTCACCAATATGTCGTACACAATACGAAATTTTTACTGTTGAAATTTTCAGAGACTCATCGAATGTGAAGTCGACTTTATCTTTTTTCACTCCGAAGACACGGAATGATAAGGATACACTCAGAAAGAACAAGATCAACTATCCTTTAAATTGAAACAAACAGTGATACGGATACAGAGGAAAATACAAATGGAAATTGAGAGGTTACGGTACATAAACGTGTCTCATTCGCACGAACACCGTACATATTTGTCTTCTACATGCAATAAAACGTGTAACTATCATCGAGGGACTGTGTTTGGTGATCGTTTGACAATTACGTACAAATCACTAAACTTGTAAAATAATCGTAGTTGTAGTGTGTAAATATCTTTTTGATGTTCCCTATATACTGAAAACAAAACTCATGTCACATGTTATTCTCATGTTGAAGACGAGAAGACGTAGTAGGTGGAAGATTAGTTCTTTTACAAAGAACCCTAGTAATATCAGAGAAAGGGAGTAATAGAAGTTTGAAAATATAAGTCATTAAGAGAGATGGTTTTTTTGATGTTATAGTAGTGAAGTGAGAAACTCAGGATACTTTGTTGGACTAAACTTTTTAAACCTCCTTACAGAACTCTCAAGATACCACTTGTCTACCGAATTATTTCTATAGAAGTGTGATTAAAACAACAAAACATGTACTACACCCATCGTGTTAATTGTTTAATAATAAGAAATTTCGTTTTCGAATTTAAATAGACACCAGATTTTATGTCTTATCTAATTTATATACCAAAAAGACAGTAAAATCTGACTTTATTGGTTGAAGAGTCGTACAGGACGAGAACATTTTGACGTCTTAAGACACAATTATTCACTATGGTTGTGTTGTACTTTGATTTACCTTTAAGGTAATTAGTCTATTAAATTTTAGGATATCATATTTTTGTGAGAATTTAGAAAGTGTGTTCGTACAACATTGTTCGTCTTGACATTCTATTTTAGTCCATAAGAATTATTTTATATTAACAATACCAAAATCTCTTCAGACACTCTTCAAGTGACTAGATGTTGACAACTGTCTAAACAGAAACACTAAAGTCGTTGTTTTAAACTACTGGAGACAAAACTCTAAATTCATTTTCCCTTTTGAGACTGTACCAAACTGACTAGTTAAAGTGTTAATTTGGTTTCTGTACCAGTTGTCTTGTAAGTTCTCAAAGATAAATTATAAAAACAGAATCTATCTTTCTGTTTCCTTTAGATTTGTAATTATTTTGTCTGAGTACAAGGAGTTTTGAATTATCTAAACATCTAAATCCTACTAAACCCTCTTACTGTAAGATTGTACATATGATAGTACATTCTTAACTTAGCGGTCAGGTACAGACTACGTCCTATGTCGTACGAACCTCGACCACGTACCCCTACTGGGTCTCTCTACAATACCCCTCCCTCCACCCTCCCCCCAAGTACAAACCCTTGAGTACATTCTTAATTTCTAAAATTTTAAATTTTTTATTTTTTTATTTATTTTAAATTTTTTTTATTTTAATTTAAATTTTTTTTTTTGAAAGGGTCCGAACACCTGGTAAACAATAATTATTACAGTGACTTTACGATTAGTTTTACCTTCATGGAATTTTAATTAACGGTGAATAATGAAACGGCTGATTCCAGGCAGATCAGTTCCGATACCAAAAAGGACACCAGTACATACCTACACTTTCAACCTAACACTTCTTCCGACTCGCGGCTTCTTAACTACGAAAACTTGACACCACAACCTCTTCTGAGAACTCTCAAGGAACCTGACGTTCCTCAAGGTTGGTCAGGTAAGACTTCCTCTAGTTGGGACCCTAAAGAAACCTCCCTTACTACGATTTCGACTTTGAGGTCATGAAACCGGTGGAGTACGTTTCTCGACTGAGTAACCTTTTCTGAGACTACGACCCTCCCTAACCCCCGTCCTCCTCTTCCCCTGCTGGCTCCTACTCTACCGGCCTACCGTAGTGACTGAGTTACCTGCACTCAGACTTACTTGAGGTCCTTAACCACTACCTGTCCCTCCGGACCACACGATGCTAAGTACCCTAACGTTTCTCAGCCTGTGCTGACTCGCTGACTCGACTTGACTTGACTTGGAACCCTTTTTAGAAATAAAAACTTTACCTGGAAGTTAACTATCATTTTATCAAAGTCGGTCTAAACCCCAGTAATTGAGTACTGACGTTTAGAAAAGAATTTCAACAAATGAGAGTTCTTTTATACGGTTACTTATTTAAAGTGTAATTATAATGTAAATGTTATAATTTATCCTATTAAGTTCCTGTATATTCTGGTATTTTTTCGGAACTATTTAGAATGATACAAGTGAAAGGAAAAGAGATAAAATGCAAAAACACTGAAGTAGAGATAACTGATCAGATACATTCAAAAGTTTACAAGAGTAAGTAGATACCCTAAACAACAACAAATCAACGATTCAGTATAGGTTGAGAAATCACTAGACTACCTGACTTCGGGTGGTCCGAGGAGACAGGTACCCTAAAGGGTCTGTTCTTTTGACCTGTCCCAACGGTAAAGGAAAAGGTTCTCTAGAAGGGTTGGGTCCCTACCTTGGGTGTAGAACACGAACCGTCCACCTAAGAAATGGTGACTCGGTGGTCTCTTCGGGATGGATACCCTAAAATTTATATAATTGTTAAATAGTATGAACTTTGTCGAAAAATAAAGACAACTCAAGTCAAATGTATCAAAAGTTTCCTTTAAACTATCCTTTCACTAACTATATAAGTTGAAGGTTTACATAAAACGGTTCCTCCGTTCCTTTGATCGTAAAAGTATGTAACAACCACCTTTTCTTGTCGAATGTGCAAAAGTCTTTCATTAGGGTTATAAAATTTTACACAAAATCGGAAACTGGGTCGTTAGAGTGTACTTCTTTAGATAATATGTCGCGTTTTCATTGTTCTTGTCTACAAATGGCTTGTATACAACATCGAAGTTATTAGATTTTAAGGATAGGTGTTCCTTTATCAACTTAATTAATACTAAACGAGTATCTGAATTTACCTCTAAGTGACAATTGGTTATCACTACGTGTATTATATGACTACCCACTAAAAAATTTTTATGGATTGAAGATGGAAGTAATACGAGTATAGAATTTTTTATTTTTATATTTGTCTTGTTTAAGAATAGACTAACTTAAATACATACGTACCCGTTACTCTATGTCATTCCCTTCAAAATATAGTACTGTAATTGAAACTACTCCAGTTTGTTCCCACTCAATACCTTCTACTATCCTTCTCGAGATTACTGGAACATAAAAAAGTTAACATTTGTGTTTGAAAAAACAGTAAAGTTTCTGACTCGTTGAAAGTTTTTTTATTCTTGTACTTTCTCATTTGTAGTGGTCTGAAAGGGAGAGTCGTGTTTAATATTTACATTTGTTTTATATACACCGTTACAAAAGCCCGTAACTTACTGTTTTGCACTTACTGATGTTAGGAACTGCCTTCTTTTGTATACTCCACTCCGGGTGAAAACGGTCTTCAAAGAAATCGTATACCTCAACCTTAGGATCGTCTCGTGGATCAAAGAGCGTGAACTATTTGATTTTTTGGTCTCTAACTTTGTACGTAAAATCCTACACCGATCTTAACACTTATCTCGTGACTTTTCCTCTCTTTACGACCTTTTCGTCCATCAAACTAGTTTCCCACGGTGTAGCGACCACCCCTAAAGGGACCCTTTTCCCTTCCCAGTATGGTGTACACG
The DNA here is from genome assembly GCA_006410555.1 of Capra ibex. Lineage (NCBI taxonomy): Eukaryota > Metazoa > Chordata > Mammalia > Artiodactyla > Bovidae > Capra > Capra ibex. Next base: position 21,310,848 of record SJYO01049755.1, read on the forward strand.
TCTCGTTCTCAGGTGTTTTGGATTGTCTCTTACCAATTACTCTCTGACTCTTTCCTTGTTTCTATAGTGTCTGGTGTTTTGACAATTCTCAAATTCACGTTGTTGTCACTTTTCGGTGGCTCTGGAAGTCCTTTGATGAAATCTGGGTTGTTTCCGGTACTTAATTTTTATTCTTAGTTCAGTATTGTATTCCTTTAAGAGATCTTTATTTCTCTCTTGTTTTTATATTCATGGGACTTTTGTTTTGAACTTCCTTAGATTTATACAATCAGTAAACGAATCGTCTTGTTTTGCAATATTATAAAAAATTTTCTGTTGTACTATATTAGGTATTATAAATAATATCTATTATTTACATGATGGATATTTTGTAAATTAATGTTATTGTAAAAACGACCTATATGTTTCTTCATCTTTTTATATTAATTATTAATTTCTTTTATGGTAAGGTGTCTTTGTTTGACTTCTACCCATATGTTATTTGACACCTTTTAAGACTCTCTCTACCCTTATGGTCTGGTGGACTGGACGGAGAACTCTTTGGACATACGTCCAGTCCTTCGTTGTCAATCTTGACCTGTACCTCGTTGTCTGACTAAGGTTTGTCCTTTTCCTCATGCAGTTCCGACATATAACAGTGGGACGAATAAATTGAATATACGTCTCATGTAGTACTCTTTGTGACCTGACCTTCTTTGTGTTCGACGTTAGTTCTGACGGCCCTCTTTATAGTCATTGGAGTCTATACGTCTACTGTGGTGGGAATACCGTCTTTCACTTCTCCTTGATTTTTCTGAGAACTACTTTCACTTTCTCCTCTCACTTTTTCAACCGAATTTCGAGTTATAAGTCTTTTGCTTCTAGTACCGTAGACCAGGGTAGTGAAGTACCCTTTATCTACCCCTTTGTTACCTTTGTTACAGTCTGAAATAAAAAAACCCGAGGTTTTAGTGACGTCTACCACTGACGTCGGTACTTCAATTTTCTGTGAATGAGGAACCTTCTTTTCAATACTGGTTGGATCTATCGTATAATTTTTCGTCTCTGTAATGAAACGGCTGATTCCAGACAGATCAGGTCCGATACCAAAAAGGACACCAGTACATACCTACACTCTCAACCTGACACTTCTTCCGACTTGCGGTTTCTTAACTACGAAAATTTGACACCATAACCTCTTCTGAGAACTCTCAGGGAACCTGACGTTCCTCTAGGTTGGTCAGGTAAGACTTCCTCTAGTTGGGACCCTAAAGAAACCTTCCTTACTACGATTTCGACTTTGAGGTCATGAAACCGGTGGAGTACGCTTCTCAACTGAGTAACCTTTTCTGAAACTCCGACCCTCCCTAACCCCCATCCTCCTCTTCCCTTACTGTCTCCTACTCTACCGGCCTATCGTAGTGACTGAGCTACCTGCACTTAGACTCACTTGAGGCCCTCTACCACTACCTGTCCCTCCGGACCGCACGACGCTAAGTACCCCAGCGTTTCTCAGTCTGTACTGACTAGCTGACTTGACTTGACTTGACCTTAATCATCTTATTTTAAAAGTTTTATATTGTGTAAATGTTTATTAGTTTACTAAGTTCTTAATATAATCCTCTGTATTACTAGTTGTGTACGTATTCTTGACGTGTATCAATGAAATATACGAACTTAATAAAAATAATATCTTATATGTATAATATTTAATTTTACAATTTACACGGGAGATATAATTGTGAAGAAAAAAAAAAATCAAAAAATAAAAAAATTAAAATTTTAGAAATTAAGAACGTACGCAAGGGTTTGTACTTGTGAAGATATAATTACAACAAAACTATATTAAAAGGAACTACCTTTGTAAAGTTTCGTTGAGTGTGGTTTTATTAAGTAAACTGGAAAAAAATTTGATTATCTCGCATTCTAAATCAACGCTAAAGTAAAGATAATTGATAAGGTGTCAAAGTACACTGTACGAAAGTTTCTTTATCCTAGTGAGTCATAATGACAATAACACCAAACTCTAAAAGTGTATGACAAAGACGGAAGAAACATCTATTTCAGTTTACTCACAATGGTACGAAAGTTTCTGGATGGACTTTAAAAGTGTTCTTTAGATCCTCAAACCTGTTTTATACGAAAGAGACCTAAGACACGAAAAAATTTTTTGAGGTTTGTAAATTACATTGAAACTGAGTGTGATTGGGAAGAAACTAAAGAATAAAACATGATTAGGTAACAACTTTAACCAGTAAGACAGAGATAAAACAAAGTTATTGGGTGAGTCAGTTGTTTGTCTTGATCCGATTTTAAAGGTATATGACCGTAGATGTCAGTTCCGATATATGAAGGACTGTTGTATATATAAAGAAAGAAAAGAGTGTATATATCTTTTTATAATTTAAAAGATACATGTTATTGTTTTAAAATCGAGAAACCACACATGTTAATGTTTTAAAATCGAGGTGACATCTCAAACAAGGAAATTTAAGACCAAAAGAAATAAGTAGAGTAAGTGAGAACTAAAAATTTATTATTATAACCTTCCGAAGGGACCATCGAGTCGACCATTTCTTAGGTGGAAGTTACGTCCTCTGGGGTCGAGTTAAGGACCCAATCCTTCTAGGGGACCTCTTCCCTATCCGATGAGTGAGGTCATAAGAACTCGAAGAGACCACCGAGTCTACCATTTCTTAGGCGGACGTTATCCCCTCTGGACCCAAGCTAGGGACCCAATCCTTCTAGGAGGGACATCTATCCGTACCTTTGGATGAGATCGTACCTCACCTGTACTGTTGGGTGAGGTCATAAGAACGGATCTCTTAGGGGTACTTGTCTCCTCGGACTGTAGGAATCAGTGATTTAGCAAAGACTGTAACGTTAGGGTACCCGATCTCGGGTGGTCCGAGGAGAGAGGTACCTTAAAAGGTCCGTTCTTATGACCTCACCTAACGATAAAGGATGAGGTAATGACCTCATATAAACGAAATATTACAACACAATCAAAGACGACATGTCGTTTCGGTTAACCGATATGTCATATGTATATAGGGGGAGAAAAATAAAGGAAGGATAAATCCAGTGTTATCACGTAACACATCTGAAAGAACACGATACGTTATACAGGAGTAAATCAATGGATAAAATATGTGTCATCACATATATGTAGTTAGAGTTAGAGTGTTAAGTAGGATGGAAGAGGGGAGGAACCATAGGTATGTAAACAAGGGATGTAGACACACAGATAAAGACGAAACGTTTACTTCAAGTAGACACAGTAAAAAGATCTAAGGTGTATATTCGTTACAGTATGTTATAAACAAAAAGATAGAATGAAGTGAGACATACACATACTGTGACATACTGTCTCAGATAGGTCTAGAGACAGTAAATAAAAACTAAGAATGAACCTAGATTTTCCTTACTTAACAAAAAACTATACTTCCAAACTAATGACTTTATCTTAGAGTTATAGATACGCGTTAATGAAATTTAGGTCCGAGTTTCCATTTTATAAAGATAGAATCGTTATACCTCGAATGATTTATAAAGTGACAAATAGAAAAAAATTAAGAATAATAATTAGGTAAATTATACTCTTGACACTTTAATTACTCAAGTCTACTTGGACCGGAATTTTTCGTACGAGAAAGGGTTGTGACGCTATATGAAGATATAATTAGGGTTTATTTCGTACCTTTTAGTAACAACAATGGGGTTTTAATGGATTTATTTAGTCACTTCGTTCATATTCCCTAACCGCTCTTGTCTCCCTTTTAGTTAAGGTACTTCATGAATGGACTTTCGTAATCCCTCTAGTAACTTATTTTCAAAGTAAAACACACATAGTCAAGAAGAGAACAGGTATATATAAAATCGAAGATATAATTAAGTAACAAAAACGGGACAAAAGGTGATCAGTCTAAAGATTAGAGATGATAGTATATCCATTTTAAATTAGATTTATGTGATTCCTCAACCTTGTCAAACGAAAAGTTCTCCGTGTCAGATGGTAACAAATGAAGACTATTTGATTGTTTATCTCTTCCTTTACTGTTGGGTGAGGTCCTAAGAACGAACCTCTTAGGGTACCTGTCTCCCCGGACCGTCCGATCAGATACCCCAGTGTTCTCAACCTTTACGCTGATTTGTGTATATATAACTGATTCGTTTACACGATATAATTTCTCTATACCAATTAATGTATCTGTTTAAAGAAAGTCTCGTACCATGAATTTGGTCAAGTATCTCAACAGTCTGTTCATTTATATATTAAGTCTTTTTATTTGAATCTCTTACTTGTCGTTAAGACTTAACGACGTATCCTCCGATTTTTGTTTTAAAAGATTTAATCCTTTCAATCACAATGTAAAAATGTCACAAAGTAAAAAAAAAGTCAAAAATCGTTATTTACTTTCGTAATAAGGGTAATCTCATCTTATACTTAGATTACATTTATTGGGAATGTAATTTTTATGAAGTACCTATAGTAGATTATATAGACAGGGGTAGTTATAATTTTAGGTGTCCTTAATTGACACTGTGTACACTAAATTTTGTATCAAAGATAGAAGTCTATTGTAATGTAACGTATGTACGTAAAGTTAGAATAGGAACATTAAGTTTTACGTCAAGGTGTCTACCACAAATACTTAAAGACGGACTTTTTGGTCTACAAACTGGACCCCAGTAAAGATAGTGTATATGTCAGGTCAGAGACCGGTGACAAGTAACCAAAAAAGTCTATTACAAGATATTTAGTAATGAACCTTGATTGAGTACGTGATGACTAGCAATCTTTCCTGTTTCATAACAGAGGAATAACAGTTGTGTCAACAAACAAATTTTATTAAGATTTAATAGTTTTCCTTCGTCACTTACCTTTCTTCCATTCCTGGTACGACCCTAAGTCTTCGGATAATTAAGATAAGGATAGGGATTTCGTCCCAAAAAACTCACTAGAACCCTTCTAAATGGAGAAACTCTAACGAAGAAGTAGAAATTTTACACATATTATTAAAAGAAGTCATGTCTAGTTTAATCTATACAAAGTCAATTCAAATCAGTGAGTCAGCACAGGTTGAGACACGCTGGGGTACCTGACGTCGTACGGTCGGAAGGGACAGGTAGTGGTTACGGGACTCAAACGAGTTTGAGTACAGGTAACTCAGCCACTACAGTAGGTTGGTAGACTAGGAGACAGCAGGGGAAGAGGAGGACTTAAGTTAGAAAGGGTCGTAGTCCCAGAAAAGGTTACTCAATCAAGAAGTACAGTCTATCGGTTTCATAATATCAAAGTAAAAGTCGTGATCAGGAAGGTTATTTATAAGTCCTGACTAAAGGAAATCCTACCTGACCAACCTAGGGGAACGACAGGTTCCCTGACAGTTCTCAGAAGAGGTTGTGGTGTCAAGTTTTCGTAGTTAAGGAGTCGTAAGTCGAAAGAAATATCAGGTTGAGAGTGTATATATGTACTGATCATCCTTTTTTTTTTTTTTGTATCGAAACTGATTTACCTAGAACAACCGTTTCATTCCAGAGACGAAAAATTATACGACAGATCCAACCAGTATCGAAAAGAAGGTTACTCGTTCACAGAAAATTAAAGTACCACCATCACTGGTAGATGTCACTAGGACTTCGGGTTCTTTTCTTCCAGAGAGTGACAAAGGTAACAAAGTGGTAGATAAACGGTACTTTACTACCCTGGTCTACGGTACTAGAATCAAAATTCTTACCACTCAAAATTCGGTTGAAAAAGTGAGAGGAGAAAGTGAAAGTAGTTTTCCGAGAAATCAAGGAGAAGTGAAAGACGGTAATCCCACCAAAGTAGACATATAGATTCCAATAACTATAAAGAGGGTCGTTAGAACTAAGGTCGAACACGAAGTAAGTAGGTCGTACCGTAAAGTGTACTATACGAGACGTTTGTTCAATTTATTCGTCCCACTTTTATAGGGACTACATGAGGAAAGGGTTAGACCTTGGTCAGACAACAAGGTATAGGTCAAGATTGACAACGAAGAACTAGACGTATGTCCAAAGAGTCCTCCGTCCAGTCCACCAGACAATGAGGGTTGAGAAATTCTTAAAAAGTGTCAAACAGCACTAGGTGTATCAATCTCCGAAACTGTATCAGTTATTTCGTCTTTATCTACAAAAAAGACCTTGAGAGTGAAAAAGATACTAAGTAGTCTAAAACCGTTAAACTAGAGACCAAGGAGACGGAAACGATTTAGGTTAAATTTGTAGACCTTCAAGTATCGATTACATGACAACTTCGGACAGAACATCTTAAAACTCGTAATGAAACGATCGTACACTCGACTCACGTTAACACGTCATCAAACTTGTAAGAAACCGTAAGTAATGGAAAGAAACCCTAACCTTACTTTTGTATACGAATCCTTTATCTATACAAATCCTTTATGTAACTATTAACATAGTAACATACCTCATACCCATAATGGTTGAAATTCCTTATTGAAGACTGATTAAAATAGATGTCCGAAGGGTCCACCTAGTCACCACTTCTTAGGTACACGGTTAGTCCTCTGCGTCGTCTACACCTAAACTAGTGACTCAGTGTTTCTAGGGGACCTCCTCTTTTACTGTTGGACAAGGTCATAAGAACGGGTCTTTTAAGGTACCTCTCTTCAGACCATCCGATGTTAAGTACCTCAGTGTTTTTTTACCTGTGTTGACTCTTCCGTGTGTAAAATGGATGTAAATAAGTGAGTCTTTTAATCTACAAAATGGTCCGAGTAAAATCAAATGTTTCTTTCCCATTGTTTCTCAACCCCATAATTTTAATCGTTTCACGTGAACTACAAAAAGAAAAGACATATTACGGACATAATTAAAATGAAAGAAAAAGAAGTAAACTAAAGTAGGTGAAAACTTTTCTCCTCTTTTCTTTTTCATTCTTTGTCGTGTTTTTATTTTATTTTACTTCTATTTCAGAACTTCTTCTCGTCCGTGACACCTTCGTAAGATATCGTTAATTAGATCATTGTACTTCGGTCGTCTTTTAAGATTACAGTAGATCCTCTCCGGTACACTCGATGTGTATAGTCCTGTACACGGAATAGTTCCCTGATCTCATCTGACAAAAATGTCTCTTAACCAACGTAATTAGATTAAGTGTTCTCTGATGCTATAAACGGTCCTACGTTGAAATGATTAATTTTCCCCCTACTCCTAGTCCGTACTCAAAGTGGGTGTGGAAGAGATTGTTAGGAGTGTCTTGTGATCAAATTCTTATCACTGTTGTCTTGTTCATGAATGTCGTTTATCGAAGTTTTAAACATATATTTTTACTACTCTATCACTTTGAAGGAAGAGTGACCCCGTCTAGGTTCAGGAAGTGTAGTCGGTGTCCTCGGTCGAGGACACCTACTGGGTGTACGTCTCCATCTCTATTTTTGTGTCAACTCGAGGTACCTGTCTTACTGATTCCTTCTCCTAGTTTTTGAAAAGGTGGTCGATATGTTCGAAGTCTTATTTAGGTGTGTTAGTTGATCCATCTGAGATACCGACACCTTAGATATTTTCCTATTTCTCATAAGTGTGAGATACCGACACCTTAGATATTTTCCTGTTTCTCATAAGTGTGTTTTTTTGCAGGATCGAGACCGTTGGTACACAATGACGTGTATTCATGTACGTCCTCATCCCGATCTAATCTCAGACTCGACGGGGGTGTCGTCCAGTTCTCTTGTCAGTTCATGACCTTCTGGAGGATCCCTCCGTTTCCAACTTGATGGTGAGAGATATGTAAAAAGAACAAAGGGGACAAAAAGGAAAAGGGTAAAAAATGAAAGGAAAAAGTATAGCAAAAACACAAGAAAGAAATAATAAGGAAAGTAAAAATAAAAAATATGGATCAAAAAGATTCTGTAGGATAAAAATTTATTTAAGTAAAATAAATAAAAAAAAGGTTAAAAATGACAGAAATAACCAAAGAAGAAGAAGCTAAGGATAAAAACAGGGGGAGGGAAAAAAAGAAAGGAAAGAAAGAGAAACATTTACACACTCAAAGAAACCGATAACTCACGACGAAAGTCATACTCAGAACTCCAAAACAGAAGAGACGATATTCCGGAGAATTCAGAGTCACGATGTCTTTCCACAACTCGGACTTGAGGTCTCCACCCTTTGAGTTCAGACCCTGAAACCTGGTGGTTTCTTTAAGACTGGGGTACCTTATAATTGACTACTCTCAAGAGGGTTTTCGGAGATGGAGTTGTGATTCTGGTTCGGGGTGAACTTTCGGTCTTTTTAGGTCACGGGTTGTAGAGTACGGTTTCGTAATCGTTTTGTCTTTATGTTAAGAAGAGTGACCGTCTTTCCGACGGTTTTTGGTTCGGGTGTCTGTAGGTTTTTGTGTGATGAAAGTGCCGTGACGGGAAGTCTCTCTGTTCTCGGTCGAGGTGGGTGGTCTAGTGTCCGTGTTAAGGAGGGTTCGTCCTTTGCAAGTGTTCGGTGACAAGGGTGGGTGAGTACCTCCCGTCTGAAGTGTTAATTCTCCTTGATGTTGGGAGATCGGAGATCGGACGTCTTTCCACTGGGGTTTGTGTCATTTAATTTGTTTTACTTTTTTGTCTTTTTGTACGTCGTCTACTTTCTGATACCATTTTTGGGTACTCTGGGTTGTTTACTTGTCCTTTATTCGTCAGATGAACTTTTTCTTAAGTCTCATTGTTATCATTTCTACTAAGGTTCAGAACTTTTATGTTGTCTCCATGTCTATTTATATGACCTTAATGTTTAGCTCTTCTTTGTTCTTTACAAATTGTTTTGTTGTTTGTTGTGTTCTTGACTATAATTTTTATGTCATGTTCCTTGGTTATTGTCCGATAGACTCTGATTTCTTGTTTGTTCACTCTTCACTCGACCTTCCGTCTTACCACCTTTATTGACTTCGTCTCGTCTTATTTCTTTTTTTATTGTTTTTCTTCACTCCTGTCGGAGTCTCTGGAGTATTGTTGTAATCTTAATTCCCTAGACTCTTCTTCTTTTTCTTTATACTTTTTTATAAACTCTATATCAGTTTTTTTAAGGGATTGAACCCTTTGTCGGTAGGTTTATGTCCTTCGGGTCTCTGAGGATATGTCCTATTTGGGTTCCTCTTTGTCCGATCGTGTGTATAATTAACTTGATTAGTTTTAATTTGTACTTGTTTGTAATTTTCGTCGTTCTCTTTTCGTTGTTTTCATATGTTCTCCTAGAGGTATTCGGATTGTCGACTACAAAGTTTTCTTTGAGACGCCAGATCTTCCCTCACTGTCCTATATGAATTTTACTACTTTCTTTTTGTTTTTGTTTTTGTTTTTTTTGGATGTTGGTTCTAATGAGATAGGTTTTTGCATAAGTTTAAGCTTCGTTTTTAGTTTTAAAATGTATGTTCGTTTTCAATTCTCTTAAGTCGTGGTGGTTCGGTGAAAACGTTGTTTACGATTTCCTTGAAGAGATCTGTCCTTTGTGTTCTCTTTCTTCTCCGGATATTTTTGTTTGGACTTTGTTATGTGATTTACTATTATCCTAGTATATATAGTTATTAATGAAATTTACATTTACCTGATTTACCAGATTGATTTTCTGTGTTTAACCGACTTACCTATGTTTTTATTCTGGGGATATATACGATAGATATTCTCTGTGTGGAGTCTGGATCCTTGTGTGTGTCTTACTTTCACTCTCCGACCTTTTCAATAAGGTACGTTTGTCTTTTATTTCCTTTTGTTCTCATCGTTATGAGTATAGTCTGTCTTCTCTGAAATTTTATTTTTAGCAATGTTCTGTGTTCTTTCCTGTGATATATTACTAGTTCCCTAGTTAGGTTCTTCTTCTCTATTATTAAATTTATATATACGTGGGTTGTATCCTCGTGGAGTTTTGTATTCCGTTTACGATCGTTGATAATCTCCCCCTTAGTTGTAAATGTGTCATTATCACCCCTTGAAATTACGGGATGAATGTGGTTACCTGTCTAATAGGTCTATCTTTTAATCATCCCTTCGTGTTGTAAATTTACTATGTAACCTGTTCAATGTGGAATTAACTATAAATGTCTCGTATAGTAGGGTTTTGTCGTCTAAAGTGAAAAAAAACAAAATTAGGTCACGTGTCCTATCTTTCAGTGGTCCTATCTAGTGTATAACCCGGTGTTTAGTTCGGACCTATTTATAATTTTTTGACTTTAGAAAAGTTCGTAGAAATGACTGAAATTGTGATCTATAGTTGATGTCCCCCTTTCATTACTTTTTTTGTGTTTGTGTACATCCGATTTGTTATACGAAGACTTAGCGGTTATTTAGTGACTTCTTTAGTTTTTCCTTTAATTTTATATGGATTTTTGTGTACTGTTACTTTTGTACTGTTGTGTTTTGGATACCCTATGTGATTTTCGTCACGGTTTTCCGTTCAAATATCGGTATGTTCGAATGGAGTTCTTTATTCTTTTCGTAGTTTATTTGTTAGATTTGAATGTAAATTTCGTTTGTCTTTTTCTTCTTGATTGTTTGTTTTTTTTTTGGGGTTTCGATTATCTTCCGTTATTTAATATTTTCAGTCTTGTCTTTATTTACTTTTACTTTATTTCCTCTTTTACCGTTTCTATTTCTTTTGATTTTCGACTAAGGAACTCTTCTATTTATTTTAACTGTTTGGTAATCGGTCTGAGTTGGTTCTTTTTTTCCTTCTGGGTTCAGTTATTTTAATCTTTATTTTTTCGTCTTCAATGTTCTCTACTTTGTTTATGTTTCCGAATATATTCTGTGATGATATTCGTTGATATATGGTTATTTTACCGGTTGGACCTTCTTTACCTGTTTAAGAATCTTTTAATATGAAAGGTTTTGACTTGGTTTTTCTTTATCTTTTTAATTGTCTAGTTAGTATTCGTGTCTTTAGTCTTGACGTTATTTTTGAGAAGGTTACTTGTTTTCAGGTCCAGGTCTACCGAAGTGTCCGTTTAATCTGGTTTTTAAATCTCTTCTCGATTATACATAGGAGGGGTTTGAGAAGGTCTTTTGACGTCTCCTTCCTCTAAAGGGTTTGAGTAAGATACTCCGGTGGTAGTGGGACTACGGTTTTGGTCTGTTTATACGGTATCTTTTTCTTTTAATGTCCGGTTATAGTGACTCCGTGTATCTACGTTTTTAGGAGTTGTTTTAAGATCGTTTGTCTTGGATTGTTGTATAATTTTCCTAGTATGTAGTACTAGTTCACCCGAAATAGAGTTCCTACGTTCCTAAGTTATATACGTTTAGTTAGTTACAGTATGTGGTATAATTGTTTCACTTTCTATTTGTAGTATACTAGTAGAGTCATCTACGTCTCTTGTGAAGACTGTTTTTAGTTGAGGGTAAATACTATTTGTGAGAGGTCTTTCATCGGTATCTTCCTTGTACTATTTTCACTTTCACAATAAGTGCGTCAGTAGAGGTTTGGAGACACTATGGTGTCTGATATCGGGTGGACCTAAGAGACAGGTACCTTAAGAGGTCCATTCTGATGGCCTCATCCATTGGTAAAGGAAGAGGTCTCTTCATTTTATGGAGTTGTATTACTTTTAGCATACACTGTTTTGGTTCCGTTTTACTAAAAGTTACCACTTTTTGACTTTCATAAAGGAGATTCTAGTCCTTGTTCTGTTCACACGGGTGAGAACGGTGATAATAAGTTGTCTGAAAACCTTCAGGATCGATATCGTTAGTCTCTTCTTTCTCTTTATTTTCCTTAAGTCTAACCTTTTCTTCATTTTAAGAGTGACAATCATACATACACACTGTGACATGTATCTTTCACGATGTCCCCGGTGTTCTTTAAATTATCTCGATTAGTTATTATGTGTCTTTAGGGAACGTAAGAATATATGATTATTACTTTTTAGTCTTTCTAATTTCTTTGTTAGGACAAGTGGTGACATTATTTTTTATTTTATGGATATTTATTTGGGTCGATTTCTCTGTTTTCCGGACATACATTTTTAATATTTTGTGATTACTTTCTTTAGTTTCTACTGTGTCTATTTCTTAATATGGTACAAGGACCTAACCTTCTTAGTTTTGGCACTTTTGCTGATATCATGGATTTCGTTAGATGTCTAAGTTACGTTTGATAGTTATAATTTGAGAGTTATAAAATGTGTCTTGAGTTTGTTTATTAAAGTATTAAACGTCCGCCTGTGTTTTCTGGGGTTTATTGGTTGCGTTAGAACTCTTTCTTCTGTCCTCGACTTCTTTAGTTAAACGGACCGAAGTTTGATATGATGTTTCGTTGTCAGTAGTCCTATCATAAACATAACAGTGTTTTTGTCTTTATATCTGGTTACCTTATTGTGTCTTTTGTGTCTCTATTTAGGTACCCGGAAACCCGTTGAATAGAAACTTTTTACTCCGTTCTTCGATGTCACCTCCTTTCTTCAGAGAAGTTATCTCACCACGACCCTTTCGACCTGTCGTCGTACATTTTCTTTTTCATCTTGTGAAGTATTATGGTGTGTGTTTCTATTAGAGTTTTACCTAATTTTGAATTTACATTCTGGTCTTTGACATTTTCAGTGTCTTCTTTTGTATTCGTCTTATGAGACTGTATTTAGTGTCGTTTTAGGAAATACTGATTGGAGGGTCACATTACCTTTATTTCTGTTTTTATTTGTTTACCCTGGATTAATTTTCGAAAAAGAGTCGCTTCCTTTGATATTTGTTCCACTTTCTGTTAGGAGTCTTACCCTCTTTTATTATATTTTACTTTTTTGACCGTTCTCAAATTAGATGTTTTATATGTTCGTCGAGTAAGTCAAGTTTTCGTCTTGTTGTGTGTGGGGTTATTTTCTCACCCGTTTTGTGGATTTGTCTGTAAAGAGGTTTCTTCTGTATGTCTACCGATTATTCGTGTACTTTTCTACGAGATGTAGTGAGTGATAATCTCTTTACGTTTAGTTTTACTGTTATTCCACAGTAGAGTGTGGTGAGTCTTACCGGTAGTTGTCTTTTGGATGTTCGTTATTTATTACCTGTCACACACCTATTTTCCCTTAGGAGAACGTGACAACGACCCTTACGTTTGACTATATCGGTGAGACCTCTTCTCATACTTATAAGGAATTTTTAGATCCTTATTTTGATGGTATACTGGGTCTTCAGGGTGATGACCCGTATATGGGACTCTTTGATATTAACTTTTTCTGTATACATGGAGTTACAAGTAACGTCGTGATAAATGTTGTCGGTCCTGTACCTTCGTTGGGTCTACGTGTAACTGTTTACTTGTTTCTTTAACACCATATATATGTGTTACTTTATAATGAGTCGGTACTTTTACTTGTGTAAACTGAGTCGAGATTACCCCACCTACTTGGATCTCAGATAATATGGGTCCCTTCATTCAGTCTTTCTCTTTCTGTTTATGACATATAATTGTGTGTATATACCTTAGATCTTTCTACCATGACTACTTGGATAGATGTCCTGTCGTTACCTTTGTGTCTATATCACCTGTATTCCTCCCTTCCTCTCCCAACCTACTTAATTCTCTCATCGTGACTTTGTATATGTAATATTATGTATTTCAATCTGTAACCTTTAAACGACGTACTACGTTCCTCGAGTTTAGACCACGAGACACTGTTGGATCTCCCCACACTACCCCACCTTCCAAGGTCTTCCTCCCCTGTATAGATATGGATACCGACTAATCAAACTATATACCGTCTTTGGTTGTGTCATGACTTTTCTTTAATAGGAGGTTAATTTTTCTTTATGTAAAAATTTATACATTTTAGTTTCATTTTTTAGTAAAAAATTTTTTTATATATATTGTAAAGTCAAACGGGAAAGTTTTTTTTTTTTACCAAGTTGGTATACTGATCAAGGTATAAGTAAGTGTGTACTCAAGAGGCAGGTCAGGAGGGTGCACAAGATAACCATGTATACAATTTGAGACGGAGAATCAGAGGGTTCCTTTGGATTTTCCATACTGTTTTAAGTTCCTTGAGTCACTACTAATAAGTGATGATGAACAACAACGACAACAACGAGTCAGTAATACAGTACAAGGCTGAGACGTTGGGGTACCTGACGTCGTGCGGAGACAAGAGGTGACTGACAGAGGACCTCAAACGAGTTTAAGTACAGACAACTGAACCACTACGATAGATCGGTAGAGTATGAAACGGTGAGGGAAGAGGAAAATGGAAGTTAGAAAGGGTCGTAGTCCCAGATAAGGTCACTCAACCGGGAAACGTAGTCCATCGGTTTCGTACTCTCGAACTCCAAGTCGTAGTCAGAGAGGTTGCCTTATAAGTCACAATTACAGGTAATCCTAACTGACCGCACTAGAGGAATGTCAGGTTCCCGGAGAGTTCTCATAAACGGTCGTCGTGTCAAGTTTTCGTACTTAAGAAACCGTGAGTTGGAAAAAATGCCAGGTTGAGATTGTAGACATGTACTGATGACCTTTTCTACATCGAAACTGATAAGAGTAGAAACGACCGTTACACTGCGGAGACGAAAAATTATGTAACAAATCCGAACAGTGTCGAAAGGAAAGTTCCTCTTCAAATTGTAAATTACTACACGTTTACAACAAGACCTTCTTGAGACCAATTCGTTGAAATGTCTCCAACGACTTTAATAAACTATGAACGAGACGACGACGACGATTCAGTAAAGTCAGCACAGACTGAACCGAGCTGGGGTATTTGCCATCGGGTGGTCCGAGGCGGTGGGGACCCTAAGAGGTCCGTTCTTGTGACCTCACCTAACGGTAAAGGAAGAGGTTACGTACTTTCACTTTTCACTTTCACTTCAGCGAGTCAGCATAGTCTGAGAGTCGTTGGGGTGCCTGACGTCGGATGGTCCGAGGAGACAACGAGATCACTTCGACATTTTGAATCTATATCATATATAAAAGGACTTTGTATAAGAAGGATGAGGTATATAACTCATGGGTAGATACAATTTTTATTCCTCTAAGAGATGGTGAATTTATAGGTTTCGAGTATTAAGTCGTTTATATTCTGGATTTTGTAACGATTAGAGATGAAAATGTCACCATAAACGTAATACTTACCACGTACAGGTAGAAGAGTACGATATATTGTATAAGATTTACTACCAGTTATTGTCTCTTGGATGTTAAACTGTCTGTATAGTCAAAAGAGGACAAAGTCATTACACACACTTTAATATGAACGGTAATTTTAATGTAAACTTTTGGGTGATTATAAGTCATTTCATTTTTCAATATACGATCGACATTTGGAAAGGAGATCTACAATGATAGAGTCTCCAACAAAGATTATCTCGAAAACAAGTTTCTACACAACTTCCATTTAAACAAACGATGAAAGAATTACAACATATATATGACACCTAGAAACTAGATAGTTCAACGGAATTTACTCGTTCAAAATTTAGTCGCTGGAAGACAGTTTATCCTTTCTAGGTCAGAAAGGAGACTATCACAGTTGTGAGTTGTCTTGAAAAAATTTTACTCTCAACAGTCGATGTGGATGTCCATATGTCGTGAGACTGTTGTGTATAATTACTACAGGTAAGTAGAGTTCCACATTAACTCTAATATAAATTACCTTTAGAATAGTATCTTCGTTTTCCTTATAGACAGAGTTGATCCAAAAGAAGGGAGTTTGAATAGATAGGGTTTGATCTTACTCTTTAATCATGTCCCTATATGTATCAGTCTATTCGACAGAGTGACCTTACCCTTATCTCTCTGGGTGCTCGGTACCCATCTCACTTTGACACTGTACTAATAACCCGTTCTCGGTGTTTATCCTGACCGTCTCGTGTCTAACCCTTCCGATGCATTTGATATTACCGTGTACTCTGATTCCTTACTTACGTATACAGGGGGTGTACTGATTACGTTGTCTTTCGGTAACAAGGTATCCCGGAACAACTGGTCCATGTACCTAAAAGGTAGTCGTTGTACACGTCTACTGACTTACCACATTCATATTCCGTTTTGAACTTCTTAGACGCCTGGTATCTTATTGAATCCACTTTGACAGGAAGTGAATACCTGCGAACTCTATTTTTAATTCGAGTTAATTTCTATTAAAAAATTTGTAATTCAGAGAACGGATGGATAGTCACTTTTTAATATGAGTGATGAATGACACATAAATGAGTAAATAATTCTCGGGTCATATGTAACGTATGGTAGGATCCTTGTACACGTATAACGGTTTCTCATACGTCTGAATTGGACTCAAGTGTCTTAAATACTTTCTCACTTAATTTTTTGTTTTCATTGGTTTGAAACAGTGTCTTCTTTATATAAATTTACGTATTAAAGATGTGTCTAAAAGGAGATATTTTGAAATTCTAAGATATGAAATTCATACACTCTATACGGTAAACGGGTGGACAACGACTTAGAAACGTATTCAAAAGAGAGAGATTATAAAGACGAGGAAGAAGCGAAGGTTAGGATATATCCAACGTACGGAAACGATGTATGTGACATCACGGTATATTAAACTGGTCTATTATGAGTAGTACGAGTATTAATGTGAAAGATATACATGTAAGGTAAATCCGGTAAACGGATCTAAGGTATGATGTATTTTTATTCCTGACACTGACGTTATAAATAGTGATACAGGTGGTACGGGTCGTATGTCGGATGTACGACTCCTCTTTTTAGTAGTACTTTAACGACTAAATTGATTGTTTTAAGGGTCCACTACGTCAGTTTTTCTTTGGTGGACGGTTACGTCGTCTGTATTCTTTGTACCCAAACTAGGAACCCAGTCCTTCTAGAGAACCCCTTCCGTTATCGTTAGGTGAGGTCATAAGAACGGACTCTTTAGGGTACCTGTCTCCCCGGACCTTCCGATGTCAGGTATCCCATGTTTTTCGACCTGTACTGACTTCGTCGAATCGTACTTTCATGCAGACACCTTACGATTTTATAATCCAAAACTCAAGAAACCAATACTACAAAATTTGTGCAATCTCTATTGAATTCCTGATAGTCTTAAAGATCACTTCTGGAGACTTGTCAGACAGAGTTAACGGTCTATAAAGTTTTGACGGAAACAATCACGATCTATTTACTGTTATTATTGTAGACAATTGAATCTCATTCATTTTGTAGTGAATTGTAGAAACTTGGAATCAAAATGGTGAACATTTTAAGATCCTAAACAATTTTACTGAAGATTGGAGGAAAGTCAAGGTCTTAAGGAGTGATTAAAAACACAAGGGATTGAAAGACGGACACTAATTAAGATGAACATGTTAGACATTTAGAAACATGTCGGTATCTATAGAAACCGAATTCCATTTTAATTCCCTTCCACTGTAGTCTTAGTTTACTATGTTATTAAATCTATAAAACTCAGATTGAAGGTCATTTTCAATATGTTCTTAGAGGGAAACATAATAGGAGGAGTTCCCATTATTTTTCCCCCTCCAGGATCCTACCGTCTCCTTATCCTGTCCCTCTGGTAAAAGAGGGGGTGTTTAAGTAACTTCTTGTAAACTTGTGACTCGTTTAAGGTGTTTTGAAGACTTAACGACCGCCCCCTGTGGTCTGTGGGTCTTTCCGTCGGGTAACAGAAGCTTTCCTCCATCCTGTTTTATATTTTCTATTTTTCTATCTGTTTTCTCAATCGTTGTCTCTGGGAAGGACCCTCTCTCAGTATTTTCTCTTCAAAGGTTTGTGGTCCTTTGAGAGAGTGGTCGTCCAGACACCTCTCAAAACCTTAGAGTCTCCCGTTGTATTGGTCCTCCTTTTCATTTATTTATTTATTTTGGGTGTCTAATGCACGGATTCCCATTGAGGGTCGTCTCTTCATCGGGTCTGCGAGCACAGGTGGTGGTCGTTCGCCCCCGACTTGTCTCTCCGCGTCCGCCGTAACGAATCTCATCCCTGGTCCGGACTTTCTCGACTCCTGTTAGACTCTCTCGATTCACTCTATCGTTAGGTTTGATACCCTATCGGTCTCTCTGTTTTTTTCTGTCTCTCTTGAAAGAACCCTTTTCGGGATTGGATTCAGTGACGGCCGGGTGAGTGTCTTGTGTCCTGACTCGTTTATGGTCTCCTCTCGATCGGTCGACGCCTGTCCGGATAAGGGGCGGCCTCCGTCCCTCCGTTCGTCCGTTGTCGATCTCGACCTTCCGTTCCCCGTTTAAGTCGGGGTCTCTACCGTAGGAGATGGTTTGACACTCGTCCGAGGGTCGACGATTGGTTCAGAAGGACCCTAAGACCTGCCAACTGTAGGTGACCCTCCCAGTGTCGGTCTTTAGTCGAGGGGTCTTCTCTGTGTGTCGTGTGGACTCTACCACGAGGACGACGTGTGGGTCCTTTGGTTCGTCGACCCTGTCCCCTCCGTTATTCTGTGTGTGTGGACCCCTCACACACGAGAGATTCGTGGACCAGTGGACTCGACGAACCTGGACCCTTCCCGTGTTTTGTGTCCGGGTTGGCTCAGACGCGGAAACACCTCATGGGTTCTTGCATTTGGACTCACCGAATCTGGACCCTTCACGTACGTTGTGTCCCGGACGAAATCTGTCAAGGGGACGTCTCGTAGGACCTCGGACTCGTCACATCTGACCCTTTCGTGTGTGCGGTACTCGTCCCCGTTTTGGGTCACACCGGGTCTGTGTCGTTCGTGAGGGATGTGTGCGGTCACTATAAACAAACGTCGTAAGGAGGGAGGGGTATCGTGCCGACTTGTTCACTCGGATTTTTTCACTGGTTGAAGTGGCGGAACAAAGTCTCACCTTTAATCTGTGGCTTCTCTGAACGTTTGTCTTTTTCGGTTTTTTGTGTTTTCCTTGGTGAAACCTTCACTGTCCACGTTGTCTAATTTTGGAACATCAATCGTGACTGATGTAGTCTTCCCCGGATCACCCGACGACAGATACACCAGCATGTCTCAGCCTGTGCTGACTACGCTGAATCGTCGTCGTCGTCGTCGTATCTAGAACTCTTCATATTCGACCTTGTTCCTCGATAGACTTGACTGGGGTGTGACGGGTGTTGTCGAGGTCTCTTTAAGGATCTATGTAAAAATGATAATGGTAAGAAATAAAAAAATCAAAATTCAGGAGATAATGAGGAAATTAAAAGTAAAAGTATTGGATGAGAATTGAACGTTTTTTTTTCTGGGATAAAAATTTCGATTGAAGTATATATAAAAACACTAAAACAAAACAAAACAAATTATAACATGAAAACTCTCAGATTAGAGATGAGATATAAGAATTAGAAACGAAAAACCATAAAAAATAGTTAAAACATGGAAATCCTTTGGTTTGAAGTCATGAGTAAAAATGAGTCCGCACACTATTGACCGAACTAACGGGAGAGGGGGAAAACTGAGATAAAAAAGGGGGATCTAGAGGAGATAGAGGAGGGAGAGAGAAGAGAAGAGATGGGTTGAGACACTTAGAGAAACCCATAAGGCCCGACACCTCTTGTAAATTCCTTGCCTAATGACCGATCTAGACAGAGAGAGGAAGACTTGGGGGTAGAAGAGGAGGACCAGTGGAGATAGAGGAAGGAGGGAGAAGAGAAGAGATACATTGAGACACTTGGAGAGGTCTACAAGGTCTAACACCTCTCGTGTGTTCCTAAACTAATGACCGATCTTAAGAGAGAGAGAGGTAAACTAAGGGGCAGAAGAGGAGGACCAGTGGAGATAGAGGGGAGACGGGAGAAGAGAAGAGGTTCATTAAGTTACTTGGAAAGACCCACAGAGAGTAACACCTCTTAGAAAAGAGGTAATTGGATCTACAAAATAGTAACCACGGTATACCTACCTCTTCAGAACTCCGATGACATTCTTATTCTGACTTTTGGTCTCCGTCCTCCGAATTCAGGTTCTGGATTCTTGTGGACTTTTGAGGACTGAGGTCCCTTGTAATTAGTTATTCTCGAGTAGGTTTTCGGAGGTAGTAAAGACAAGTTAAGTCAGCGAGTCAGCACAGACTGAGAAACGCTGGGGTACTTAGCGTCGTGTGGTCCGGAGGGACAGGTAGTGGTTGAGAGCCTCAAGTGAGTCTGAGTGCAGGTAGTTCAGGCACTACGGTAGGTCGGTAGAGTAAGAGACAGCAGGGGAAGAGGAGGACGGGGGTTAGGGAGGGTCGTAGTCTCAGAAAAGGTCACTCAGTTGAGAAGCGTGCTCCACCGGTTTCATGACCTCAAAGTCGAAGTCGTAATAAGGAAGGTTTCTTTAGGGTCCCGACTAGAGGAAGTCTTACCTGACCAACCTAGAGGAACGTCAGGTTCCCTGAGAGTTCTCAGAAGAGGTTGTGGTGTCAAGTTTTCGTAGTTAAGAAGCCACGAGTCGGAAGAAGTGTCAAGTTGAGAGTGTAGGTATGTACTGGTGTCCTTTTTTGGTATCGGAACTGATCTACCTGGAGTCAGTCGTTTCATTACAGAGACGAAAACTTATACGATAGATCCAACCAGTATTGAAAAGAAGGTTCCTCATTCGCCGAAAATTAAAGTACCGACGTCAGTGGTAGACGTCACTAAGACCTCGGGTTTTTTTATTTCAGACTGTGACAAAGGTGACAAAGGGGTAGATAAAGGTTACTTCACGACCCTGGTCTACGGTACTAGAAGCAAAAGACTTGTAATTCGAAATTCGGTTGAAAAAGTGAGAGGAGAAAGTGAAAGTAGTTCTCCGAAAAATCAAGGAGAAGAGAAAGACGGTATTCCCACCACAGTAGACGTATAGACTCCAATAACTATAAAGAGGGTCGTTAGAACTAAGGTCGAACACAAAGAAGGTCAGGTCACAAAGAGTACTACATTAGACGTATATTCAATTTATTCGTCCCACTGTTATATATCGGAACTGCATGAGGAAAAGGATAAACCTTGGTAAGACAACAAGGTACAGGTCAAGATTGACAACTAAGGACTTGACGTATATTTAAAGAGTTCTAACTCCAGTCCACCAGACCATAAGGTTAGAGTCTTAAAAGGTGTCAGATAACACTAGGTGTGTCACTTTCCGAAACCGTATCAGTTATTTCTTCTTTATCTACAGAAGGACCTCTAGAGAACGAAAAAACTACTAGGTCGTCTACAACCGTTAAACTAGAGACCAAGGAGACGGAAAAGATTTTGGTCGAACTTGTAGTCCTTCAAGTACCAAGTGTATAACAACTTCGGACCGAACCTCTTAAAACTCGTAATGAAATGATCGTACACTCTACTCACGTTAACACACCATCAGACTCGTAAGAAACCGTAACGGAAAGAAACCCTAACCTTACTTTTGCCTGGAAAAGGTCAGGACACGGGTGAAGACTCAAAAGGTTTAAACGACCGTATAACTCACGTCGTAAAAGTGTTGTAGTAGAAAGTCCTAAACTTTATCGAGGTGACCTTACGGTAGTGGAGGTGATCGAAACAAGTATCGCGACGAAAGATTCTGGGTGAACAGAAGTGTAAGGTCCTACAGACCGAGATCCACTCACTAGTGTGGTAGCACTAATGGACCCAGTACTTCTGGTAAAAACATATCAAGAAGACACATAAGAACGGTGGAGAAGAATTATAGAAGACGAATGGATGTGACTTTGGTTCGAGGTGGGATCTCGGTTGTTCAAGGTCTCGTTCTGTATGGTACGTTTAAAAGGTCGTTACGTCCTTGTATCGGGACTCGAAATTATATGTCCGACGGGTTTCAGTGTGGTTTGGATGTTTGTAGATTTGTGAGTGATGATCTGTGAAGTAACGGGAGGTCTCTCTTCTTTAGGTCGAGGTGGGTGTTCTTGTCACTACGTTCGAAGGGCTTGGTCCTTTGGAACTGTTCGGTGAGCAGGTTGGAGTGGGTGTCCCTCCTTGGAGATGTTATTTCTCCTTGGTATTTGAGGGTCTTATGTCTTTCCGGTGGGGTTTGTGTCGTTAGATTTGTTCTACTTTTCCGTCTCTTTATGAGTCGTCCATTCCTTGTACTATTTACGGGTGGTTTGGTTTGTTTTCTCCTCCTCTATCCCTTAGATAGACTTTTTCTTAAGTCTTATTACTATCATTTACTATGTTTTAGAACTTTTGTTTTACCTAAATGTCTATTTATCGGACCTCTGTTCCTAACTCTTCTACGTTCTTTTCAAATTGTTCCTAGATCTTCTTTATTTTTTCTCAGTCAGTTATTGCTTATTACGTTATTCACTCTATTTTTTGTGGGGCCACCCTTGGTAGTCATCTTATTGACTCCGTCTTCTATCCTATTCACTCCATCTTCTATGTTACCACCTTTATTTACTTCGTAACTCCTTTTTCATTTTTTCTTAATTTTCTTTACTCCTGTTGAAGTCTCTGGATACCCTGTTACAGTTTACGGGGTTGTAAGTTTAGTATCCTCAGGGTCTTCTTCTTCTGTTTTTCTTTGCGGTACTCTTTTATGAACTCCTCTATTATCAACTTTTGAAGGGATTTTACACCTTCCTTTATCAGTGGGTTCAGGTTCTTTGGGTCTCTCAGGGTTTGTCCTATTTAGGTTCCGCTTTTTGGGGTTCTGTGTATAATTAATTTAGTTGTTTCTAGTTTGTGTCTCTTGTTTATAATTTTCGTCGTTCCATTTTGGTTGTTTATTACGTGTTCCCTTAAGGGTATTTCTATTGTCGAGTAGAAAGTTGTCTTTGAGAAGTCCGGTCTTTCCTTACCGTCCTGTATGAATTTCACTACTTTCTCTTTTTGGATGTCGGGTCTAATGACATGTTCCTAGAGTAAGTTTATACTTCCTCTTTAGTTTTCGAGATGTCTCTTCGTTTTCGACTCTCTTAAGTCGTGGTTGTTTGGTCGAGAAGTTGTTTACGATTTCCTAGAAGAGATCTGTTCTTTGTGTCTTTTCCACGTGTTTGAAGTTGGGTTTTGTTGTTTCTTTTACCGTTACCCTAGTATGAATAGTTATTAATGGAATTTACATTTACCCAAATTACGGGGTTAGTTTTCTGTTTCTGACCGAATTACCCACGTTTTTGTTCTGGGGATATATACGACAGATATTTTCTGAGTGGAGCTTTTTTCACTGTGTATGTCTGACTTTCACTTCCCGACCTTTTACTATAAAGTGTGTTCACCTCTGGTTTTCTTTCGTACTCATCGGTATGAGTATAGTCTATTTATCTGAAACTTTATTACTAACACTTTTCTTTGTTTCTTCCTGTGATGTATTGTTAGTTTGCTAGTTAGGTTCTTCTATATTGTTAGTATTTATATATCAGTGGGTTGTATCCTTGTGGTGTCTGTAATTATGGGGTGGGTGTGGATACCTATCTAGTTGATTTGTCTTTTAATCGTTCCTTTGTGTTTGAAATTTACTATGTTACCTAGTCAATCTGGATTAACTATAGATATCCTGTAAAGTGGGGTTTTGTTACTTAAAGTGGAAAAAGAGTGTGCGTGTGCCTTAGAAGAGGTCCTATCTAGTGTAGGACCCGGTATTTAGATCGAACCATTCAAGTTTTTTTGACTTTAGTAATGTTCGTAGAAAAGACTAGTGTTACGTTATTCTAATATACAGTTGATGTCCCTTTTTTTTTTTTTTTGATAATTTTGTAGGTTTTATACCTCCGATTTGTTGTACGAAGACTTATTAGTTGTTTGGTGTCTTCTTTAGTTTTTTTCTTTAGTTTTATACACATCTTTGTTCACTTTTACTTTTGTGTTGTTGGGTTTTGGATACCCTGTGACATTATCGTCACGATTCCCTTTCCAAGTATCGTTATGCCCGAATGGAGTTCTTTGTTCTTTTTTCAGTTATTGGATTGGGTAACCTCTTCTGAGAACTCTCAGGGAACCTAACGTTCCTCTAGGTTGGTCAGGTAAGACTTCCTTTAATCAGGACCCACAAGTAACCTTCCTGACTACGATTTCGACTTTGAGGTCATGAAACCGGTGGAGTACGCTTCTCAACTGAGTAACCTTTTCTGAGACTACGACCCTTCCTAACCCCCGTCCTCCTCTTCCCCTACTGTCTCCTACTCTACCGACCTACCGTAGTGGTTGAACTACACTCAAACTCACTTGAGACCCTCAACCACTATCTGTCCCTCCGGACCGCACGACGTTAAGTACCCCAACGTTTCTCAGCCTGTTATGACTCGTTGACTTGACTTGACTGTGGATTTCATTGGTCTTTTCCTCCTTTACTTCTTGGCGTCCCAATCATCTTCCTTTAATATTTTTAATCCCGTCTTTATTTACGTTTTCTTTGTTTTCTCTGGTATCGTTTTTAGTTGTTTCGATTTTCGACCAAGTAACTCTTCTATTTATTTTATCTGTTTGGTAATCGGTCTGAGTAGTTCTTTGTCTCCCTCTTTTAGTTTAGTCGTTTAAATCTTTACTTTTACCTCTTTAGTGGTGTCTGTTGTATCTTTATGTTTCCTAGTATCCTCTGATGATTGTCGTTTATATACGGTTATTTTACCTGTTGAACCTTCTGTACCTCTTTAAGGATCTTTTCATGTTGAAAGGTTTTAACTTGGACCTTCTTTATCTTTTAGAATTGTCTGGGTAGTGTTCGTTCCTTTAGTTTTGATATTAGTCTTTAGAAGGTGGTTTGTTTTCGGGTCCTAGTCTGCCGAAGGGTCGACTTAAGATGGTTTTTAAATCTCTTCTCGATTGTGGATAGGATGAGTTTGAGGAGGTCTTTTAACGTCTCCTTCCATTTGAAGGTATGAGTAAGATGCTCCGGTGGTAGTGGGATTATGGTTTTGGTCTGTTTCTACGGTGTTTTTTCTTTTGATACCCGGTCATAGTGACTACTTGTATCTACGTTTTTAGGAACTATTTTAGGATCGGTTGACTTAGATTGTTGTATAATCTTTCTAGTATATAGTACTAGTTCACCCGAAATAGGGTCCCTACGTTCCTAAGAACTTATAGGTGTTTAGTTAGTTACATTATGTGGTGTAATTGTTTAACTTTTTATTTTTGGTATGCTAATAGAGTTATCTACGTCTCTTTCGGAAACTTTTTTAAGTTGTAGGTAAATACTATTTTGGGAGATCTTTCGTCCTTAACCTCCTTGTATGGAGTTGTATTATTTTCGATATATACTGTTTGGGTGTCGTTTGTAATAGGAATTACCATTTTTTAACTCTCGTAAAGGGGATTTCAGTCCTTATTCTGTTCCCACGGGTGAGAGTGGTAATGAAAAGTCGTATCAAAACCTTCAAAATCGGTGTCGTTAGTCTCTTCTTTTTCTTTATTTTCCTTAGGTCTAACCTTTTGTTCATTTTTGAGAGTGACAAACGTCTACTGTACTAGAAGATGTATCTTTTAGGATTTCTGAGGTGGTCTTTTAATGATCTCGATTAGTTACTTATATTATTACAACGTCCTATATTTTAATTGTGTGTCTTTAGAGAACGTAAGGATATGTAATTGTTACTCTTTTGTCTCTTTAATTCCTTTATTAAGGTAAGTGGTGACGTTTCTTTTCTTATTTTAAGAATCCTTATTTAAATGGATTTCTTTGTTTTCTGGATATATATCTTTTGATATTCTTTAATTTTTACTGTGTTTATATACCTCTTTATATGGTACAAGTACCTAACCTTCTTAGTTATATGACTTTTACTCATATGATGGGGTTTCGTTAGATGTATAAGTTAGATTAGGGATAGTTCGATGGTTACCATAAAAAGTGTCTTGATCTTGTTTATTAAAGAGTTAAACATACCTTTTTGTTTTTTTTTGAAGCTTATCGGTTTCGATAGAAGTCTTTCTTCTTACCTTGACCTCCTCAGTTGGACGGACTGAAGTCCGATATCGTGTTTCGATGTCAGTAGTTCTGTCATACCATGACCGTGTTTCTGTCTTTATGTCTAGTTACCTTGTTTTGTCTTTCGGGTCTCTATTTAAGTGCACGGATACCTGTGGACTAGAAACTGTTTCCTCCGTTCTTATATGTTACCTCTTTTCTGTTAGAGAAATTGTTCACCATGACCCTTTTGAGCAGTCAGTGAACATTTTCTTACTTTGATATTGTGAAAGATTGTGGTATGTGTTTTTATTTGAGTTTTACCTAATTTCAAGATTTATATTCTGGTCATTGATATTTTGAGGGTCTCTTTTTTTAACCGTTTTGTGAGAGACTGTATTTAGTGTCGTCCTAAGAGATACTGGGTGGAGGGTCTCATTACCTTTATTTTCGTTTTTGTTTGTTTACCCTGCATTAATTGAATTTCCGAGAACGTGTTACTTCCTGATATTCGTTCCACTTTTCTGTCGGAAGTCTTACCCTCTTTTATTATCGTTTACTTCGTTGACTGTTTCTTAATTAGAGTTTTTATATGTTCGTCAAGGACGTCGAGTTAGGGTCTTTTTATTTGCTGGGTTAGTTTTTTACCCGGTTTCTTACTTTGTCTATAAAGAGGTTTCTTCTGTATATCTACTGATTGTTTGTGTACTTTTCTACGAGTTGTAGTGAGTAATAGTCTCTTTACGTTTAGTTTTGGTGTTACTCCATGGTAGAGTGTGGCCAGTCTTACCGAGGATAGGTTTTCAGATGTTTTTTAATTACGACCTCTCCTACACCTCTTTTCCCTTAGGAGAATGTGTCAACCACCCTTACGTTTAATCATGTCGGTGATACTTCTTGTCACACCTTTAAGGAATTCTTTGACCTTTATCTTGACGGAATACTGGGTCGTTAGGGTGACGACCCGTATGTGTGGTTCCTTTGGTCTTAACTTTCTCTGTCCACATGGAGTTGCAAGTAACGTTGTGACGAATATTGTCGGTCCTGTACCTTCATTGGATCTACAGGTAGTCGTCTACTTACCGATTCTTTCGACACCATGTATATGTGTTACCTCATAATGAGTCGGTAATTTTTCTTATGTAAACTTAGTCAAGATTACTCCACCTAATTTGACCTCAGATAATGTGTCTCACCTCATTCAGTCTTTCTCTTTGTGGTTATGCCATATGATTACGTATGTATACCTTAAATCTTTCTACCATTGTTACTTGGATGTACGTTCTGTCGTTTTCTCTGTGTCTACATTTCTTATCAGAAAACCTGAGACACTCTCTTCCGCTCCCACCCTACCAAACTCTCTTATCGTAACTTTGTACATATAATAGTATACACTTTGTCTAGTGGTCAGGTCCAAACTACCTACTCAGTCCCACGAGTTCCGACCACGTGACCCTACTGGGACTCCCTACCCTACCCTTCCCTCCACACACCCCCAAGTTCTACCCCTTGTGTACATGTGGGTACCGATTAAGTACAGTTACATACCGTTTTTGGTGATATTAAAACATTTCATTAATCGGAGGTTAAAAAATTTATTTTTTTACGAATGGTTTGTTTTTTTGATACTGTTTAATTTTTTTTTTCCCCCCCCATCCCCTCCATCACTCTGTCGGCGGTGGACAAACAATAGGAAACTACAAACCCTTTCAGATTTTTACCGGGGTAGAGTCGACACGATACATTCCTGAGTGAAACAGGTCGTGCTCCCCGGTCGCTTAGACGGGTTATGAGGTCCCCACAACCATCACCAACACCTCGGTTCATGGTCTCTGTGGGACTAGGTGGGTCGGGACGAGGACGGGACTTGGGACCTCTGGAACAAGGACACTCTATTCGTTTTGGGGATATGTGTGAAGTGTCTTGGGTAGGTGTGGGTATATGTGTGTTGTGTGGGAGGTTTTTTCCCCCCCATTATTTTTCTAATAACTAAAATCACGTTTTCTAGTAAGTGTAAATGACTCATGGATGATTAAGACGGGTGAGATAAAAATTTTTTGTCTAAAATAAATTTACAAAATGTAATGTGACTTGTACAATGATTACAGAAAAGAAAATTTAAAATGAAATAAAGTGAAATGTTATGACATAACCAAAACGGTATGTAGTTGTACTTAGACGGTACCCACATGAACTCAAGGGTAAGGACTTGGGGGGAGGGTGGTATGACTGAGGGTTGTTCAAACCAAAATTAAGACAAAAAATCAAAAAAGGGTAAAGAGATACAGTCAAAGAGTTTACATACTTTTACAGACAGTCTAATAGTATAAAAGATATTTTATAAGTAGAGGAAATCTAATTTAAAGGAATTAAAATTAAAAAATTGTAAATGTACTAAATGTTGTTAGGATTAAAGTGTTAAGTAAGACTTTTAGACGGGAAATGTGAACGGTGGAGACAAGTAAAAGTAGTTATATTTTCAGTAAAATTTTTTAGTCTTTGATCGTGTAATGCAAGAATACAGGAATTGATATAAAGTCGAAACATAAAAACTTATATACGTATATATGTATAAAAGTACACTGATATAAGTCCTAAGGACTGTTTTAAAACATAAGTAGAGAAGATAAATTGTGTTTATAATAATATTAGTAAAGGATTTGAGTGGTATCAGTATTAAACGTGTATTTAATCACAAACGGTTATTCGATATTTAATAAATTGGAAAAAAGATGTTAACTCGAAACGACAGTTGTTGAAAAATTCAACTGATATGTACCCCAGCGTTTCTCAGCTTGTGCTGACTCACTGAAGTGATGATTGATGATGATATGTCTTTGTTATCTATAAAGATAAAGTATTTCTAAAAAAAAATTGTAATTCATAAACTTTTATAACCGGTTGCCGACTTTTTTAAACCTAGTACCAAAGGTTTTTATATAGTAAAACATTCTACTATGGTACCGTATGTTAGGTGAAACCACAATGTGTTACATTCTTGTAAATACCGAATGATTAAAATAAAGACGTTTTACTATTGAGTTCTTACGTAAACACCTTAATAAAAGTTTCCTTTGATTTAATATAAACTATACGACCAAAGTCGTTTACAGTATTCAATAACACTAGTTAAAATTAAAACTCAAGCAATATTTTTAATAAACACCTTTTTGTAAAGTAATTTGATTTTAAATAACTGTCAAAATTCCGTATCTCAATATCATGATTTATATGTCTTTATGAAAGGAAGTATTTCACATATTGGATTATCCGTGTCTATCTACTATAGTAGTATAATTTTATGTTCCTTCCACTCTCTGTTGAACCCTCTTTCAGAACTTTTTTAATGTCTTTCAAAGAGAAGGTATTTTTGTCCTCACGATGATTGTTGACCAAACCGTACTTTTCACTTGTTAGCAAATCTGTGTTCGATATACGTGGCGAAGGTCTCCTTATAATCACTTTACTTCAACGAGTCAGTACAGGTTGAGAAACGCTGGGGTACCTGACATCGGATGGTCCGAGGAGACAGGTACCCTAAAAGGTCCGTTATCATGACCTCACCTAACGGTAAAGGAAGAGGTCCCCTAGAAGGGCTGGGTCCCTAGCTTGGGCCCAGAGGGCGTAACATCTGTCTGTGAATTGGTAGACTCGGTGGTCAGGATTCATATACGTAAATTTTTGTGGATTACATAAAGTCGTCAGTAAAGTTCAATGAAAAAAGGGTTTTTCTAATTCACTTTTAGTTTGTGTTAAAATTATTGAGAGACATTGTCCAAACTAGAATTCCCTTACTGTATTAATGAATGTGACGTTAATTTTTGTTCGAATGTAAGACGTCAACTTTTATAACGTTGTAACAACTAGGCGACGTAAGGATATGTTTTATTTTTTCAAATTTTTTTATTCGAATATAAGAATTTTAAAATAGAGTAAACCGAACTTTTAAGTTTTTACAAGACTCCTCCTGTTTTAATATTAACATGAATTAATTTCGTAATTTTCATAAAGATACGTTGAAGGTACATGGGAAGACGATGACCAATAAATGAACACCTTTTTACATATAAAACGTTTGAACGTATAAAATTTTTTGAACTGCTAAAAAAATTTGAGCAACTTTTTATGACTTCTCGATTTAATATTCGTAGTTAAAATAGTACTATTAATCTTTTTTGTCAAGTTTTTACAATATCAAGTTAAACCAGATAAAAATTTCTACGTAATGAAAATAAAAGAAGAAAAAATGGTAAACCTCTACACAAATTCAATTTGTATGGTCTAAAGAGTATAATATTATACGTAATTTTGACAAAAGGTCCTCCCCGAAGGACCTGTCAAGTCAACCATTTCTTAGACGTACGTTACGTCCTCTAGGGTCAAGTTGAGGACCCAACCCTAGACGACCTCTTCCCTATCCGATGGGTGAGGTCATAAAAACCCGAAGAGAACACCGAGTCGACCATTTCTTAGGTGGACGTTACGCCCTCTGGACCCAAGTTAGGGACCCAACTCTTCTAGGGGTCTTCCCTTTCCGATGGGTGAGGTCATAAGACCGGATCTCTTAAGGTACCTGTCGGGTACCCCCAGTGTTTCTTAACCTGTGTTGACTCGCTGAAAGTGAAAGAAAAGAATTTTATATATTAGATGAATACATTCAGACTTCACTCCGGATCATAAAAGTAAAGATTATACGACAGTCCACTACAACTCAGATACTTGATGTAAAACTTATTGTTCCTAGACACGTTTGATCGTCACTTTCACTTTTTGACTTAAAACATGGAGAGTACACCAATTTTTTTTTTTCATCGGTACTAGTTCGGTTGAAAAAAACATAGTTGAAGATAATATCCTCATTACAAGTGACACAATTTCTTATTGAAAATTCCATTAGTTTATGGAACGGAAATGATAGCCTCTTCCATTACCGTAGGGTGAGGTCATGAGAACGGACCTTTTAGGGTACCTGCCTCCTCGGACCATCCGATGTCAGTTACCCTAGCGATTCTCAGTCTGTGTTGACTCGTTGAAGTGAAAGAGAAAAGTGGAAGTACGTAATCTCTTCCTTTACCGTTGGGTGAGGTCACAAGAACGGACCTCTTAGGGTCCCTGTCCCCTCTGACCACCCTCTGACCACCCGACGGCAGATACCCGAGGGTGTCTCAGTGTGTGCTGACTTCACTGAATCGTCGTCGTCGGAAGTGACCGTAAACTAGTGGGTATCACGTTAAACAACCGAGTGACTGAGGAGATGGTTGTGATGAGAATATTTTGAGTTGGATTTGTTTTTCTTCGTTTTGTGATCCTTTAAAGTAACATTCATAAGGAGGGTGTTTAGACAAAGGTTGAAGTTGGCTAAATTACCAAGTATTGTAATAAAAAGTACTTTCACCTTATAAATCAAAAATAGAAAAATCAGTGGAGGAATCGTTATAAAAGTGGAGGGATCGTTATAAAAATTTTCAGTATAATTTCAACTTAATCTGAAACGTCCATGCTTTCAATTCTTTGGTTAAAATGCACATATTAACACCGTCTAAGTAAAACTCTATACCGTTTTGGTTATTATGACATTTCATTAATTGACGGTTAATTTTATTTATTTAAATATAATTTTTTCTTTGTTTAACATTATTAACTATTGACATTCTGGAATTCAACAATAAGGATGTTAAAAGACTCCGACTTAATAGAATAAAAGTTTTTACTTTAATCTATATTATAGATTTTTATTTATGATTTTTAATACGGTTATTCAGTCGTTATTGTAAAGTTTAATATAACTTCAATATTATAGTTAACTGTTAAGTAAGTTAATTTGAGTTACTTATACAGTATAAGTCACTTACTAATGAGTATATAGACACAGATACATGGTGACTAAATAAGGACTTGTTATAGTAACAACTTTGGTGACACAGTAATTTCATTTTTAGGAATCTAAGGAAAATTTTTTAAGAACTGATATTTCACTTTTTCCCGTAGAATATTTTTATCTAATACGAGTCTTTGATTTTAAAAGAAACCATATGTCTAAAAAAATTTTGAATGTTAATATTTGTTTTATCCTATAATTAATACTTACCTTATTTTTAATAGTCATTCCGTCTTTTGTTTGACCCTACCTTCCTGTTTTACTTTTTTTTTTAAACGACTAGGTTTTTGGTCTTTATTACTTCTTCTTTATTTTTATTAATCATCTCGTTTATATTATGTTCATATATTCATGTATAATTGGGATTATATCTTTATTAAATTTCAATTAAAATTTGTTTGATATTTGAGATTAATTTTCTGTTGTAGTCAGTCTTACTTTTTCTTTTATGGGTTGATGTTCGATAACTGATACGATTGACTTTTTTCGGTCTGTCTTTTCCTATTTATGATACATAAATCATTATATGTTGTCTGAAGTCAACTCCTGTTTTATAATTTACATTGTCTTTGTCCATGTAAGACGTAGTTTAAAATCGTTTAGGTCTGTTGTTAAATCTAGTTTAAATCCTTACCCGTTTGTGATTTATCTGTAATTTAGACAGTGGTAAGTTTTCGTGTTTGAAATAAGAGTTCTTAGTTAATTCCCTTTTTTTTTTTTTCTCAGGTGAGTCCCTTTCTTTTTTTAGGATTTTGTTTACCTTCGAGTTAAATAAAGACTAAAATAATTTAAATTTTAAAATATAAAATAGAAAAGTTCAGTTAAAAGTGTTCTATATAACCAGATAATAAAAGAAAAAAACTCTTCACAAACTAAAACTGGATCTCATTATAGTCGGAGTAAGTTGTAAGACCCTTCACAAAAGGGATTAAGACAGAAATCCTTCTCAACACTTCCTAACCATTAGAGGGAATTCATAAACCATCTTGAGTCATTACTTCGGTAAACGAGGACCCGAAGACAAACATGCTGAGACAGAGAATTTTCAATTCAAAGTTGACATTGAGGAAATTAGGTACCCTTTAATCTCTGTCTTTATCTTTTTTGCTGGACCGATAACAAGAACCAACAAAAAAGAATTTTTTTTTTTTTTTTTTCACTAAAATTTTTAACCATCACACATTATTTTTTACTCCTTCAGAAAGAAAGTACTTCCGATGGGTAAGTGTTGTATAAGAAAATTTTAAAATTCAGAACACCTAAAATCGATGGAATCCAATAGATTAAAATAGATTAAATTAGGATCGTTCTTGGTGTCCTCTAAGATAGTAGAGCTATCCTGTATAATCCTTTGTTTTCGTTTTTGTTCAAGTCTCCATAGACTATGACAAATACTCGTTCTTAAGTTTATAAGACGGAGTTGATGAATTACTTGACCGTTTACCCATTTAATGATTGGAGAACGAGAGTCAAAAAAGTGGAGATTTTACTCTAATCGTGATGGATGAAGTATCCTAATGACATATTTGTTTTATGTACATTTCACGAACACTGTCACAGACCGAATCTCATACACGAGTTATAATCGTCCCTAAAAAAAAAAAAAAAAATGATAATGGTTCATAAAGGGTGTATGGTGGTAAGATTTTGAGAACTCAAAGTTCTTTTTATTCTTTGTTATCGGGAATCTGACCTTTTATTAGTAAATTTTCCCTAATTAACTAAGGTCTCCTTAACCCCCGTCCTCCTCCTCCCCTGCTGTCTCCTACTCTACCGACCTACCGTAATGACTGAGTTACCTGCACTCAGACTCACTTGAGACCCTCAACCACTACCTGTCCCTCCGGACCGCACGACGCTAAGTACCCCAACGTTTCTTAGTCTGTACTGACTCACTGACTTGACTTGACTCAGTGTATATTTGGTAAAATGATAATGATAAAACATGGAAGACTAAAGTGATACACAGGTAGATCAGTTTTTTGTTTTTGTAAATTTATGTCCTTTTTTCGTGTATTTTATACTTCAGTAAGAAAATATTCCTGCTGAAGTATAAAATATTCGGGTAGGTAAATTTTTATCTAAATATTACGGACAAATGTCAAAACACAAAATAGTAACTATCCTTATAACCTTAGTAAAAAATAGAAAATTTGATTCATCCAAATTCTACATTTATGAATTTTGTATAACGTCATCTAAATAAATTAAGAAATTTTTTAACAGATTTATTAACTTGTACAGTGTTAATTCGAATTAAATTTACATATTGACAACGTCATTGTTTTGAAAGTTAGACATGAAAGGATTATTTTAGGATGTCAGTCGACACAAGTCCGTAAAAATAATAAAGGATCCTCAACAATCCTCATGTAAGAAGATAAACGTGTTAAGTAATGTGAAGAGTTTTGTCAAAGGACACGTGGTAGAATAAACAGGAAGAGTTATCAGGGATCACTTACCATTCTACAAGTCCTCTGAAGAGTAAGGGTAAAATTTCTACACTTTTTAGTTCCACCAAGGATACGAGTAATGGTAGGACCCAGACCTTAATTTCAGAGAACTCGAACATAATTACGAATGGTTGACAGTGAGGTTCCGGAAATTCAATAGAACGTACCCTTTTACTTGAGACATTGATTTTTCTATAATATCGTACTAACGGTTTTGATGTCTTTGTTAAAGATAATTTTTAAATGGGAACACCAGGAACCTTCTATTACACGATCAACTTGACATCGTGTCTCTATTATTCCACACTTAGTTACAATTGTGGGTAAAAGTCTGGACAATCTTTTGGTCAAACAATACGTTGTGAATAAGATTATTGTGTCAATCTTGTAAGATCGGAAAAGTGCTAGACCAATGGATCGAACAATCGAACAAATTTGACCGACCACGTGTCCGTTGAAAGGTGTCTTAAGAGATGGAGACGAGGTTCATATTAAAGTCGTTTACATGTTGTGCCGTCACTAAGATAAGTATTGGGGGTTTGTTCCGTTCGTTTTGTGACTTTATATTTACTAAAGTTTCTTGTT
This sequence comes from Capra ibex, assembly GCA_006410555.1. Lineage (NCBI taxonomy): Eukaryota > Metazoa > Chordata > Mammalia > Artiodactyla > Bovidae > Capra > Capra ibex. Next base: position 21,345,457 of record SJYO01049755.1, read on the forward strand.
ATTCTAAGAAAGGAAATTTTTATACGAACAATTTTTAATTTTTCAAAGTAAAGGATTTGATCTCCATTTCTCTGATTTGACACCGGGTTGAAACAGGAGGGTTCGAAAATGATCAGATAAATCAAATTGAAGTTAGTTGGTCGTAAGTAAACACAGTACGGGTCCTCAATTAGTTGAACCCTTTGTTCTGAGTGGTTGAGTTTCTAATTCTACAGTCACATCATCTGGTTGTCGTAAGTATGACATTATTAAATAACGTTGGTAATGAATAGGTCATCAATTATACATAGTGTGAAGGAGTAGGATAAATGTGTTTAGGATAATATTAGGATTGTTGGGGTAGTCCATAATATATGTAATAAACCCTTCTTGACCCGGTGTTTCCCATTCATTTGTCGGGTTTCGTTGTTGTTACTTTCCGTCTACTTACAGAATTTACTCCCGGAATTAAAGTTGATGATATGGTTTTTAACGGAGTGGGGGTTAAGATTATAGTTGTGTTAGGAATTTGATTAGCGTACTGGAATCCGGTCAGTAAAGAGTCGGGACCCGGAGTCAAAGGAATTGTCATTTTGTTGGACGGAGTCACTCGAATCCTTCCAAAAGGTCGAAAATGACAGGACACTTAAAGTGTCACCTAATGTGGGGTAAAGGCTAATACACATTTACAATTTTGATTTCACATAATTCGTCTCCTCATAAGATCATGTCCATAGGGATTGGAAGGCCTAGATTACGGACTACTAGACTCCGTCTCGACTATATTATTATTTCACTTTTTATTTACATTATGTGACTGAGTAAGTCTTTGATAGGGGGGAGTGACTCCAGACACCTTTGGGTAGGAACCACGGTTTTTCCAATCCCTGTCGACAAGATCATGAAAGAGACATGACAAATCCCACGATCCCACGTCAGAAACGAACGACAAAATAAAAGTTTATAACTTAGACATTCCGACTCGAGTCGTGTTACGATTGGGATTTATAAGAGAAAGACAGGCCACAGTGGAAAAGGTTTTGGTTCCGACACTCCTCCGAACCAGGGTATTGTCTGGAAATGGGTTAGAAGACGAGTCCCGAACGAAGGGTCCGTTGGTCCTCTTCCGGATTTCTTTTGGGATCTTCGTTTCGGTGTCATTCAAGAGGAAGGGTCTCAAGTTCCTTCCGAGACCCTGGGGACGTTGTGGAGTCCACTCTTGACCCGATCGAGGGGTCGGGTTAGTCGGCTTCAAGTCCGACCCCGGAGTGGGGAGTGTACACCGCGCTGGACCCTCAGGACCCGGGAACTTTGAACCCGGGAATTTTGGGACAGGTTGAGGAACAGGAGCGTCCGGGGAGTCAAAGACCCAAGGCCCTGGAGGCACCGGGTGTAGGTCTGGAGGGCTCAAGATTGACCCAAAGACCCCCGTACACGGTCGGAGGCTTGAGTGGACCTTCGAGACCCCTTTGCGTACGCCGGGGACACGCAGGAGAGCGGAGTGACGCCCAGGGTGCGGTGCGCCTTTATCCGCGTCTCCGTTGCCAGGGAGACTCGGCGTTCGGTTCTTCGGAGGCGATACAGAGGACGGCGGCCCGGTCGCTCAGGGTGGCGACCTTCGGGGATTAAAGTGTAAAATTGTCAAAAACCAAAAGGTCAATAAACGACAAATAGGGTGACAACATATATAACAGACAACTCCACTCCAACTTCCCGTCATCTATTGAATGATGATATCAAGTAGCACAGGTCTTACTCGCCTTACTAAAATGAGTTCCTTGATATAGACCCATTGACATAGAAGTTCTCGTGGACCAGATTTTCACTTCCAACACAGGAATGCAGACTCTGATTATTACACTATTATCTTCAATAATCCGTCACTCACATAAAACGTCCAATCTCGTTACATTTATTAAACCCCGGCCTAACATCTGACTCTGTCGAAATTTATGCTGTTGTTTAATCAACTACGAGGAGCGTTATTCTCCATTTCAGTTACAGGAGATGAGAATTTATACCCGTACGAACGATGACTGAATATACGTTATCTTGCTCCGTCTTTCCTACGACGCTCTATAGACTCCGATCTTATATTTTATATCCTATCGAAGATGAAACAACTGTCTGGTAAACACGAAGCTTGTGGACCAATTGTGCAATCTCCAGTCATGGGACTGGACAGTTCAGCCACGTCGGACACACCCACGAACGGGACGACGCGAGTGCTATCCGTCGTCAATCGTAGTTGAAAGTGGGAACAAGGGGGAGTCGGGCAAGGGGACGGACTCCCTTACCCTACGTCAATTTATCTTGTCTCTTACTACAAGGAGTCCTCTTAGGGGACAGACTCCTTCGCCTAACGACAATGTCTCTCTCCCCGGGGACGTCTTAGGTCGGACTCCTTCGCCTCAGGTCAGTGTCTCTCGCTGCAAAGAGTCCTCTTATGACGGACTCCATCATGCCACGTCAATCTCTTGCACCACGGCCCCTCTAAGTACAGGCTTCAGTGGACCTCCAGAATGTCTCTTTACTTTGGAAACTTGAATCTTTTTTTTATGATTATAAAACGTACCGTAATCATTGACGCTGTTCTATATTTCTGTCCTTTCCTTCATCATTTTGAGTAATAAGTATCTTTTGGCTTACATGCTATTTCAAATAACAAATTTTTGGATATGTCACAGTTCCTCCTTTTTTTTTTTTCTGTTAGTTACCACCCTATACGGTACAAAAACCTAACCTTTTAAGTCAAGTTAAATTTTTCAATCAATGGGATTTAACTTAATGGATAAATTACTTTAAGATTAGTTTTAAGGTAATCCACCAGAAAACCTCTCATCCCCTCAACTAAGACTTCACAGATTTTCTTACATTTATTGTTTACATTTAAGAAAGGAAATCGTTTTCTCTCTCGTCTCCTGACTATTGTTTACCATTCACCAAGTAACTAAATTACTACCTTTAAACTCCTATATGAATATATAAAATAACATACACGCACTCCTTCGTAATCAAAACCCTAAACCTTATACTACTTTCATCTCTGAAAATCTTCCTCGGTTATAAACATTCGAGTCAACTCTTACTACTGACCTTATAAATTATAAATTATATTCGAAGTCCAATTTAAAAGATTTAAACGAAATCAGTGATATTACTATAAGTCGAGATTAAGTGGGTCAGTAAGACTATCGAATTTGTAAGGTAAAACTCATTTTTGACCTCAAAATCTTATTCCGTTTTTGGTTATTCATAGAGACTCATCGAAACCCCCTTATTTTCGTCATGAGTAAATATGTGGTCTATTTAGAAGGAAAAATTTTTACACCGTAACACGTTAACTTCCTTGTCAAAATTATAAAACGTCATACATAAACATTTTATTGGAATATTTGGTTGTTTAAGTTCATAAGGTGGAAATTTTTTCATTTTCAAAAATAATAGTGACATAATAACAATTCTTTTACACAACTTTTCCACTCTTTACATACACTGTAAACTCTAACTATTTTTGGTTCAGACTAATATCACACCTAAAAGTTACTGTTAAAGATTCTGAAAGGTGTAATCATTAATGATATCAAAGTGTACTTCTTTTCCATAATAAAGAGAACATAGAAGATTAATTGACATTTTAATATACAGTTTATTCACATAATAATTTGTTTTGAGGTTGTAAATTTATACACGTAGTCTCATTGGAGTAAATATAAAGGAACACTTCGTACTTGTTTACTCGATTACTCTGTGTAAGAGAATTCATTATAGAAGTTTTAATAAGTTCTTTTTTTACTATACACACTTGGTCTTTTTCATCTCCGAAACATCATTCTACTTTAAACATAATTCAGACTACGTTACCGGAAAAAAGTAATATTTTACAGGAAAATGACATCATTGTAAAAACAGAATTCCAGGTAAAACAGACTATAATCATATCAGTAAGATCCAGGGTAAAACAATCAGACGTATCGTAAATAAAAAGATAAGAAACTATAAAAGGGATCAACAGAGAACATCTACCGTATATCAACCTAGTATAAAAATTAACAAGACGGTTAGAAATGGAAAACCTCACAAATTAGGTAAATACAAATTACATTAATGACCCTTCAATCAGAAGAAGACGGTGAAACTACGAAGAAAAGGTATAGTGAATGGAGTAAGGAGATCAGATGGTAATGACGAAAGAAAACACTATTTATACAAAAAATTCATGGTAAAATTAAGGAAAAAATTTAAAATGAAATATTAAACTCCCGAAAAAAATCACGAAAAACGTCTTATTCTTTTGTATAGTTGAATTAAATTAATCCTAATTATGTTAAATAAAAGACATAATATATTTTTACAAGAAGTTATTTCAAAGGAAATGAGAGGAAAAGTGATAATAAGAGTATGTTTATGTATAAGTATGTAATATTCGAGTAGTTGTCAAAATATTAAGAACGAAATATGTCAATACAAAAATTTAAGTCTATCCTTTTATTTTCTTATAGTTTGTTTTTATGTAAATATGAGATAAAACATAATTCATATATTACTTGAAATCACTGTCAAAAATGAACTAACACACCTAAACTCCATACAAGATTAGAGTAAAAAAAAAGTTGGACTTCCTGAAGGAAATTATAAGGACACTCTATTATGACGAGTACTGTTTAACAGAGTCAAAACTAATGGATCCTTATATAAATGGATCCTTCGATAAAAGGGGTAATAAATAAGTTTATAAGAAAGATAGGGAGAGAGAGAGGAGGAAGATTCTAAGGACAATACTAAATCTAAATTAAACTAATACACAATACCTAGAGACTCTATGATAAATAAGTAAAGAGAAAGACCAAAAATCTGACGTATTAGAGTTAACTAGATAGAAAATCAACTAATTAAGACAGAAGACGGTTGAATTTAGACGACCATTCGGAGAGATCACTTTAAAAAGTAAAGTCAACATGAAAAGTTGAGGTCTTAAAGATAAAACTAAGAAAAATTATAAAGAGAAATGACGATGAAAGACAAACTACTCTCTAGTAAGAGTATGAAGAGAAATAAAAAAATCCATATTAAAAGAAATGGGGAATTCATAAACATATTATGAACTGTTTCAGGGACCAGTCATGAAGTTCATTTACCCGAAATAGTCTATACCAAGATAACTGAAAAAAGGGGTGACAAATACACGATACGAAATGATAAAGAAACTTATAAAACATTGAAAAACAACTTTTGATCTGTTTTAGTAAACTTATATTATAAACAGAGACCTTTAGTCTGAGAAAAAGGGTCACCCACATGACACCGATAAACTACATCACAAATGATGAACAAACCAATCAAATGAATCAGGGATAGGGGACAACACATACCGGTGACTTGAGACGAGTCATTCAAGTCGTGGACTTTTTCCTAATCTACCACAAAAATAAAACAAACAAACAAACAAACAAAATTTACGGAACTTGGTTATATCGAAACTGTAAAAGACTCTCCGAGACAAACAAACGACCCCGTGTATTCGTTCCCAGGACGGTAAACGTTTAAACGAAGGTGGAAGTGAAGGAAGAGTCTCTCCCGACATTTACTCAAGGTACAAAAGAGTCTCGAAAAGGACCCGTACTTGTATCGGGACGTGGACGTACATCAGAAAATTCAATGACCCTTATACAATATACAAGAATTTCGGAAGCTACCTATAGAGTAAGGGATCCACTCTACAAAAAACCAGTTTGAGAACAGACACGATTGACCATAGTAAAGAATGTCGTGTACAACTACACAAAATGTTTTATTTGTCCATTTAACAATTATACAAGGAGTGTGAATTTAGACTCTAACTAATAGTAGTCAAGTCAATTCAGCGAGTCAGCACAAGTTTAGAAACACCAAGCTTACTTGGTGTCGTGTGGTGGACAGGTAGTGGTTGAGGGTCTCAGGTGGGTTTGGGTACAAGTAACTCAGTCTCTACGGTAGGTTGGTAGAGTAGGAGACGACAGGGGAAGAGGAGGACGGGGGTTAGAAAGAGTCGTAGTCCCAGAAAAGTTTACTCAGTCGAGAAACGTAATCCACCGGTTTCATAACCTCAAAGTCGGAGTTGTAGTTAGGAAGGCTATTTGTGGGTCCTGACTAGAGGAAATCCTACCTGACCAACCTAGAGGAACGTCAGGTTCCCTGAGAGTTCTCAGAAGAGGTTGTGGTGATAAGTTTACGTAGTTAAGAAGACGTGAGTAGAAAGAAATATCAGGTTGAGAGTGTAGGTATGTGATGACCTTTTTGTTATAGGAACTGATCTCCCTGGAAACAACTGTTTTATTACAGAGACTAAAAATTATACGACAGATCCAACCAGTATTGAAAGAAAGGTTCCTCATTCACGGAAAATTAAAGTACCGACGTTAGTGGTAGAAGTCACTAAAACCTGGTGTCTTTATATTTCAGATTGTGACAAAGGCAAAGGGGTAGATAAACGGTACTTCACTACTCTGACCTACGGTAATAGAATCAAAAGACTTACAACTCGAAATTCGGTTGAAAAAGTGAGAGGAGAAAGTGAAAGTAGTTCTCCGAGAAATCAAGAAGAAGTGAAAGACGGTATCCACCACAGTAGACGTATAGTCCAAAAAAAAAAGAGGGCCGTTAGAACTAAGGCCGAACACGAAGTAGGTCGGGTCGTAAAGAGTACTACATGAGACGTATATTCAATTTATTCGTACCACTGTTATATGTCGGAACTACATGAGGAAAAGAATAAATCTTGGTCAGACAACAAGGTACAGGTCAAGATTGACAACGAAGGACTGGACGTAAATCCATAGAGTTCTCCGTCCAGTCTATCAGACCATTAGGGTAGAAAACTTCTTAAAAGGTGTCAAATAACACTAGGTGTGTCAGTTTCCGAAACCGTATGACTTATTTCGTCTTTATCTACAAAAAGACCTTGACAGAACGATTAAACTACTAGGTCTCTTACAACCGTTAAACTAGAGAACAAGGAGACGGAAAAGATTTTGGTCGAACTTGTAGACCTTTAAGTGTCAAGTACATAACGACTTCGGACCGAACCTCTTAAAACTCGTAATGAAATGATCGTACACTCTACTCACGTTGACACGCCATCAAACTCGTAAGAAACCGTACCGGAAAGAAAACTTAACCTTACTTTTGACTGGAAAAGGTCAGGAGACCGGTGACGACTCAAAAAGCTTTAACGACCGTATAACTCACGCCGTGAAAGTGTCGTAGTAGAAAATCCTAAACTTTATCGAGGTGACCTTAAGGTAGTGGAGGTGATCGAAACAAGCATCACTACGAAGGATTCCGGGTGAACTGAAGGATAAGGTCCTACAGACCGAGATCCACTCACTAGTGTGGTAGCACTAATAGGTATCCACTTTCGTTTAAAATCCTATTTAAGTTTCACTTAATTCTTTACCGTTGGGTGAGGTTATAAGAACGGACCTTTTAGGGTACCTACCTCCTCGGACCATCCAATGTCAGATACCCCAGCGTTTCTCAGCCTGTGTTGACTCGTTGAATACAATACTCGGGACGTGAGATCTCACTGAATTCGGAGGTTGACTCATGAGTCTTAAGAATTCAGACCTCTTCTCATTATACTTTATATATCGAAAGAAAGAGGAATTGAAAGTAAAAAAAGAAAAAATTTCTTTTGTGGAAGAAGTAATGGATTTTTTTCCCAGAAGAATCTACATTACAGAATTTATTCTCTTAAAGGATTCCACCATAAACGAAACCCTAAAGGTATAAAATCGATACAATTTATTGGATAATATTTTCATAATCAAATTTATTGATTTTCTTAGACTATAGGTTTTTAGTTTTACTAAAAACTGGACGTACGATCTCTAAACAGTCCTTTAATTTTCCATTTTACGTAGTCAAAATCACTGGAGTAAAGGGATATTAGACGAGTAACGGGACTAAGTAAATTGCCTTCAAAGTATAGAAGTATTTTTAAATTTCTATTTACAGTATAAAAAGGGAGTCTTGAGGATACTTAAAGGATTCACACATGTATTTTATTAAGTCCGTACCAGACTGGTTTATTGAGGAAGTCTATTTAAACCATAAATTAGTCGGGAGTATATACTACAAGTTTACAATCAATTTAAAGAGTGTCTATGGTATTTCACGTTAAATGAGAAAAATAGAATAAAGTATGACAACAATAATAGAGACTCTGTCGTTGTTTAGGAATTTTGACACTCGTTGAAAGGTTTCTTATAAGTACTGAAGACTTTTGACACAAAGATTAAAGAAGTTAAGGAATGTAGAATTAATAGAAAAGAAAAAACTGAGACAGGTGAACAGTTTTAGTTATAACAAGTTAAAGAGGGACTACCTTAGTTACGAGTATTTGATATTTGGTTATAGACCTTGTGACCAAAAGTGTCGTTCACAGTGAGGAATACCTAGACCAATATATAGTGGTTATTGTTTGTTACCAGGTGTTTTCTAATTTTTAAGAAAAATACAAAAGAAATACACATGTGTGTGTCCTTCAACTTTAATATACCTTTTTTATGATTTGTGCACAGTTAAATCTGGAGACTAAAAAAGATTAAAATACTTTTAGAAATAAAAAGTAGTAGAAAAGGAAAAGAAGTTATAAAGCGTAAGTCTTTTGAACGTTTATACAGACAAAGATATGTCTATCCTACAAGATGGTGTTTGAGTTTGAGTTTTTTCGTTTCGTTTTGGTTTTGCTTTGTTTTGTGGTAAAAGTAGAGAAGTTTGAACAGATGAGAGGTACTGTAGAGAAGATACTGATCGTTCTAAAGTAGACATATTATTTTAGTATTTAAACCCCCTTTGGAGATAGTCTTTTAACAATGTAAAATTTCATGTACAAAATAATTTAACGACCCGAGACAAAAAGTTTTGGTATTTGTAGTGTATCACTGTATAACGTCTAATTCTTAGGGTTTCTCACCACCTGTCTGGTTTTGTTTTTCTGGTCATGGACTTAAACTGTGATCGAGGGATATTACATAGTTTTATAATACCTTCGGGATCATCATTTTTAAGTTCCGTTTGTAAATTTATCTCTTAACTTTTCCCGTATTCTCTCTTAATTGAGTCCGTATCCTTTGTTTACAAGTCAAACTGAGGGTTATCTTATCCTTGAAACAAGAGTATTGATCTTGTCTCTAGTCATGATACCTACAATTTGATTTTCGTTTCGTGTCTTACATTCGGGTCTATACTTGATTTGGTTTCGTATCCGACTTGAATAATACAGTCTAAAGGGTTTGATCCTGAATGTAACGAGGACCGAACTACATGGACTATTAAGTTACTGAGAAAGTTATACCTAACGACTCCTGTAATTTTAAGTTAGCTAAAAATTATACTTAAGGAACAGTTTGAAAGGAAAGACAAGATAGTGGAGAGGTAGCCATATACAACAACAACAACAAGTCAGAGGGTTAGGACAAACTGAGAGACACTGGGTACCTGACGTCGTACGGTCCGGAGGGACAGGGAGTGGTAGAGGGTTTCAAACGGGTTCAAATACAGATAACGTAGTCAGTACGGTAGGTCGGTAGAGTAGGAGACTACTGGAGAACGGGAAGACGGGAGTTAGAAAGAGTCGTAGTCCTTGAAGAGGTTACTTAGTCGATAAACGTAGTTTACTGACATTATGACCTCGAAGTCGAAGTTGTAGTCAGGAAGGTTACTAAGTTCCAACTAAAGGGAATTCTAACCGACCAAACTAGAGGAACGATAGGTTCTCTGAAAGTCTTCAGAAGAGGTCGGAAACTTAGTGTCAAGTTTCCGTAGTTAAGAAACTACGAGACGGAAAAGTAAGCGCGACAGTGTTGGTATACACTGGTGACACTTCTGGTGTCAGAACTGATATACCTAGAAACAGCAGTCTCACAGTCTCATTACAGAGGCGAAATGTCGTGTGACAGATCGAAACAGTACCGAAAGGTCGGTTCTTCGTCAGAGAAGACTAAAATACCGACGTCAGTGATAGACGTCACTAAAATCCCGGTTCCTTCTCCTTTAGACAGTAATGAAGGTGGAAAAGGGGAAGTAAAGGGTACTTCATTACCATATATATCACCAATTAAAACAGTAATCGGTTCCTGTTAACTATAAGAAGACGGAATTTTAGTTAAAATTCCAATAAAAAAGAAAACACGAAGTATTAATACATTAAGAGGTAAAAGGGAGATGGAGTGAAAGATTGAAATTTTGTCAAAGTGCACTCTTATAAATTAGTATAGGATGATAAGACATAAAAAGAGGATGAAATTTACCAGGTAAACGAGAAGTAAATTGAGAAAAGAGAAATGGATTCTCTTTTCATGGAGAAATGGAGAAAGAAAGACACTCTCTAAAAGTACCTAATACTGGGACGTAGTACAAAACTTTCGTAATAAAAAGTTGACTTCGTTTGATCCGGTAGTTTTTGAAAAAGGTTATGTACTTCTTTCTATTCTTCATGTAAATCGAGAACACACGTCTGATTTTAAATACAGTAACGAAACGATCAAATACGTGATGGGACGGAGAATAGGATCCTAGATCAATATACTGAAAAGAAGGTTTATATTAAATTCTATGAAAATTCTTAATTAAATTCTATATTAAGAATAATTAAATTCTTAATTAAATTCTATATTAACATTCTATAAGAATTTCAAAACAGTTAAAATGGAGTTATTTGATTTTAAATTCTTTATTTTTATTTTTTCAAAGGTAAGAAAGGAATATGGACTGTACTGAACAAAGAGATGTCAATCGATAGTCTGGAAAGGAATATACAGTGGGTGAAAACTGGACGTCTACGGGTTAGACTGTGTCGATAAGTCTTTTATTTTATAGGATTTATACTACGTCACACTACGTTAATAGGTGTCTGAACTGAAGTGTATATGTAAAAGGTTGGACAGACGACTCACTATCGAACTAAAAACGAAACCCAGGAAGAGGAGAAATACAACGATGGGTGATACTAATTGGTGAATGCTAAAGAACTTCAACAGGTCATAAGGAAAACTTTACTTGTTTGAGGAGGTAGGGTGTTGTGAATTTGTAAAAATAGGGTAGAAAAGGTCTTTCAAACCGTGTACTTTATTAAATGGAAAGGTACTACCGATACAATTAATCGATCTTACACCATTAGTAAAACATTACATATGTATATAAATTTATAGGTTAATATTTGGAATTTATGTATATTTAAAATAAACAGTTAGTCTAGGGTTATTTCGACCTTTTTTAATCAGATGTAGAGGAGAGAAATGATAATTTCAAGTATCTTCAATTATAGACCTCCTTTAAAAACTTTGGTAAATCAATCCAAAGGAAAGAATGGAGACTTCCACTCTTTGTAAATTACAAAACTCCTAGTACTTTAAACAATCCCCGTCCCGGAGATGACAGATCAGACTGACAATTTAATAAAATTTTTAAAAGACTACTTTCATACACGTACGGTAACTGACAGGTCACTTGAAAATTGTACAGACACCTTAAAGTCACTCGAAAGAGGAACTAGTGTGACGTATTCCCGATTTTTTCAATTAAATTAACCTTAGTATAAATAATTATTTAATTTATAACAAAAAGATTAAAAGTTGGTCTTTTGATTCCTCTAAATGATCGAACACAAGGATAAAAGTAGATTACTCTTTTTTATTTACTTTCGATTGAGATTAGTGAAGTTAGAGGAACTTAAAAGACTTATAAGAATCTCATGTTGACCTTTTAATTTCAACTTTATGTTTTTTATAAAGTCTTAGGAAAAATTAAAATGGGTAATTTCCTTTTTCTAACTTTGGACTTGAGTTTTCTAATTCATTTTAATATTTTGGATATCTATGTGTAAGTGACTTTTACAAGGGTCACATATCGATCAAGGTCGTGAGGTATTAAGTGAAGTTTAAAATATTTCGATGGTATTTATGTCTATTATTACAAGTTTTAAGTGTAAAATTCAAATTTAGTAAAGGTTTCCGACAAAGGTCTTGGAAGATAGGTGTCCTATGATTACTAGGTAATCAAAGTTGTTTTATGGGGTAATTGTATTTTTACTTAAACCGATGCTCTTTCCGATAATATAAGAAGATTCTCAAAATTCAAACCTAAATCTAAATGGGAATGTTGTAATTTATTATTATGAGTAGTAGACCGGTTTTTACTACTCCGTATTAACTTCAAGATAAACAGTTTTTACCTCTGTTGTAGGAGTGACAAAAATTTATTTTCTACATTTTTACTTCTATCTCACCTTTAGGACTCTTAAGAGTAAATGGACTTTGAAAATCCGTAGGAAATTCTAGGTTATTAAGTCTAGTATAAGTATCATTGTGTGTTATAACTTCGGTAGTACCTAGTATTAACCGAGAGTAAATAAATGGATAGGTTCATAAGTAAGTTACTACTACAAAATTTACAGTAAACTTACTTCCGTACCACAAACCTTTTCATAGTATGAATCGAGATGATTACTCCCCTCCGGTATTCTAGTTTTAGTCTTATATAAGGTATTTTTGATGACTTTGATACCACCAAAATTTTGACTTTTATGTTTCTAAAATAGTAAAATTTCTACATAAACGCAAAGAAAAACCAGGAAAAAAAAAAAGAAAATTAAATAAAATTAAAGTCAGGCCAAGTGAGTGAGTCAGTACAGGCTGAGAAACGCTGGGGTACTTATCGTCGTGCGGTCCGGAGGGACAGGTAGTGGTTGAGGGTCTCAAGTGAGTTTGACTACAGGTAGTTCAGCCACTACGGTAGGTCGGTAGAGTAGGAGTCAGTAGGGGAAGAGGACGGGGGTTGGGGAGGGTCGTAGTCTCAGAAAAGGTCACTCAGTTGAGAAGCGTACTCCACCGGTTTCATGACCTCAAAGTCGAAATCGTAGTAAGGAAGGTTTCTTTAGGGTCCCAACTAGAGGAAGTCTTACCTAACCAACTTAGAGGAACGTCAGGTTCCCTGAGAGTTCTCAGAAGAGGTTGTGGTGTTAAGTTTTCGTAGTTAAGAAGCCACGAGTCGGAAGAAGTGTCAGGTTGAGAATGTAGGTATGTATTGGTGTCCTTTTTGGTATCGGAACTGATCTGTCTGGAATCAGCCGTTTCATTACAGAGACGAAAACTTATACGACAGATCCAACGAGTATTGAAAAGAAGGTTCCTCATTCGCAGAAAATTAAAGTACCGACGTTAGTGATAGACGTCACTAAAACCTCGGGGGGTTTTTATTTCAGACTGTGACAAAGATGACAAAGGGGTAGATAAAGGGTACTTCACTACCCTGGCCTACGGTAATAGAAGCAAAAGACTTACAACTCGAAATTCGGTTGAAAAAGTGGGAGGTGAAAGTGAAACTAGTTCTCCGAAAAATCAAGGAGAAGTGAAAGACGGTATTCCCACCACAGTAGACGTAGACTCCAATAACTATAAAGAGGACCGTTAGAACTAAGGTCGAACACAAAGAAGGTCAGGTCGCAAAGAGTACTACATGAGACGTATATTCAATTTATTCGTCCCACCGTTATGTATCGGAACTACGTGAGTAAAAGGATAAACCTTGGTCAGACAACAAGGTACAGGTTAAGATTGACAACTAAGGACTGGACGTACGTCTAAAGAGTTCTCCGTCCAGTCCACCAGACCATTAGGGTAGAAAACTTCTTAAAAGGTGTCAAATAACACTAGGTGTGTCAGTTTCCGAAACCGTATCAGTTATGTCGTCTTTATCTACAAAAAGACCTTGAGAGAACGAAAAAGGTACTAGGTCGTCTACAACCGTTAAACTAGAGAACAAGGTGACGGAAAAGATTTTGGTCGAACTTGTAGTCTTTCAAGTGCCAAGTGCATAACGACTTTGGACCGAACCTCTTAAAACTCGTAATGAAATGATCGTACACTCTACTCACGTTGACACGTCATCAAACTCGTAAGAAACCGTAACGGAAAGAGGCCCTAACCTTACTTTTGACTGGAAAAGGTCAGGACACCGGTAACGACTCAAAAGGTTTAAACGACCGTATAACTCACGTCGTGAAAATGTCGTAGTAGAAAGTCCTAAACTTTATCGAATAGACTTTAAGGTAGTGGAGGGGATGGAAACAAACATCACTACGAAAGATTCCGAGTGAACAGAAGTGTAAGGTCCTACAGACCGAGATTTACTCACTAGTGTGGTAGCACTAATAGACCCAGTACTTCTAGAAAAAAATGTCAAAAAGACACATAAGAACGGTGGAGAAGAATTATAGAAGACGAAGACAATCCAGGTATGGTATTGACAGGAGATAGCTCGGGTAGAAACGTACTTTACAAGGGAACCATAGAGATTAAAAGAACTTCTCTAGATATCAGAAAGGGTAAGACAAGAAAAGGAGATAAAGAAACGTAACTAGTGACTTCTTCCGAAAGAATAGAGAAGAACGATAAGAAACCTTGAGACGTAAGTCTACGAATATAGAAAGGAAAAGAGGAAACAAAAAACGGAGAGAAGAAAAGTGTCGATAAACCAAAACGGTATGTAGTTGTACTTCACACACACACATTAAAATGGAGATTTACACAAAGGATTTCTTCAATCAATGTTATTATATATCTTTAATCAAATATTTAATTTTCGTAAAGTGAAATTTTCAGAATTAACATATAAATATGACAAATAAAATATCATACAATTATATAGTTAAATTTTTTCTTTTGTTTTATTAAATAAGTCTCTGATACAACAATTCGGAGACTAAGAAAGATTTTATTATTAAATGATAGGATTTACTTATACAGTTTTATACGTTAATAGGTTTATTCCTCTTTACATGGTGTACTCTCAAGATGTACGATGATCATTTAGGTCCCCGTTCTTTCAAAGTCCTCTTCGTTCACTTCTTTCTATGACTACGGGAAACTCAATCGAGGGCGCATAACGATAGAAATTCAATAACACAACAAAAAGAAATAGACAACTACTCTTACTATAAATAGACTGGTTTAATCAAACACAGTTATATTTTCCTAAAGTTATAAAAACATCTACAATCCTACAATTTACGGAAAGAAAGAAAAAGGAGGTGTTTTAGTTTTCTTAGGACTCTCGATATAAATTCCAAAAGGTCATGGATTATGCCCTGAAGGATCCACTGAGTCGATATTTCTTAGATGGACGACCAAATCCTCTGTACCCTCTGTGTACATTTAGGGACCCAGTCTTTCTAGGGGGTTGCTCCTTATCGTTGGGTGAGGTCATAAGAACCCCGAAGGCGTCATCTAGTCACTTTCTCTTAGTCGGACGTTACGTCCCCTACGACCAAGGTAGGAACCAAGCCCTTCTAGGGGACCTCCTCCTTTACCGTTAGAGTGCCTGTCTTCTCCGACCGCTCGATATATCAGTTATCCCGGAGTTCTCAGTCTGTACTGACTTCGCTGAATCGTGTGTACGTACGTGCGGTCATAAGAACGACCTTTTAGGGTACCTGTCACCTCGGTCCTTCCGACATATCAGGTACCCAAACGTTCTTAACCTGTGTTAA
Source organism: Capra ibex (assembly GCA_006410555.1). NCBI lineage: Eukaryota > Metazoa > Chordata > Mammalia > Artiodactyla > Bovidae > Capra > Capra ibex. The sequence goes on from SJYO01049755.1 coordinate 21,360,965, forward strand.
CTCGTGTGTACTTGTTTGTGTTATATTGAAGGTCTTGAGTAATCAAGTCAAGTCAAGTCAACGAGTCAGCACAGGCTGAGAAACGCTGGGGTACTTAGTGTCGTGCGGTCCGGAGGGACAGGTAGTGGTAGAGGACCTCAAGTGAGTCTGAGTGCAGGTAGTTCAGGTAGTACGGTAGGTCGGTAGAGTAGCAGTCAGTAGGGGAAGAGGAGGACGGGGGTTAGGGAGGGTCGTAGTCTCAGAAAAGGTTACTCANTTCATGACCTCAAAGTCGAAATCGTAGTAAGGAAGGTTTCTTTTGGGTCCCGACTAGAGGAAGTCTTACCTGACCAACCTAGAGGAACGTCAGGTTCCCTGAGAGTTATCAGCAGAGGTTGTGGTGTCAAGTTTTCGTAGTTAAGAAGCCGTGAGTCGGAAGAAGTGTCAGGTGGAGAGTGTAGGTATGTACTGGTGTCCTTTTTGGTATCGGAACTGATCTGCCTGGAATCAGTCGTTTCATTACAGAGACGAAAACTTATACGATAGATCCAACGAGTATTGAAAAGAAGGTTCCTCATTCGCAGAAAATTAAAGTACAGACGTCAGTGGTAGACGTCACTAAAACCTCGGGGGGGTTTTTATTTCAGACTGTGACAAAGATGACAAAGGGGTAGATAAAGGGTACTTCACTACCCTGGTCTACGGTACTAGAAGTAAAAGACTTACAACTCGAAATTCGGTTGAAAAAGTGGGTGGAGAAAGTGAAAGTAGTTCTCCGAAAAATCGAGGAGAAGTAAAAGACAGTATTCCCACCACAGTAGACGTATAGACTCTAATAACTCTAAAGAGGGCCGTTAGAACTAAGGTCGAACACAAAGAAGGTTGGGTCGCAAAGAGTACTACATGAGACGTATCTTCAATTTATTCGTCCCACTGTTATATGTCGGAACTACGTGAGGAAAAGGATAAACCTTGGTCAGACAACAAGGTACAGGTCAAGAGTGACAACGAAGGACTGGACGGATGTCTAAAGAGTTCTCCGTCCAATCCACCAGACCATAAGGGTAGAGAAAGTCTTAAAAGGTGTCAAATAACACTAGGTGTGAAACCTTCCGTAATCACTTATCCATTCTGACATAAGGTACGGAACAAATAACTATCTTGGTGTCATAAAAACAGAAATATTTCTCAGGAGTACTGTTCCTTTTTAACGTCAAAAAATAAGAAATTTAAAATATAGATTTGAATAACACCATTAGTAAAGTACTACATACATTCAGTGTAGTAATACGTATTTAAATATATTCTTACCGTAACTTTGTACATATTATAGTATATACTTTGCTTAGAGGTCAGGTCCAAGTTACGTACTATGACCTACGAATCCCGAGCACGTGACTCTGCCGGGTCTCCCTACCATGCTTCTAAGTACAACAAAATACCGTTTTGGTTATGTTATAACATTTCATTAATTGGAAGTTAATTTTATTTATGTAAATATAAATTTTTTAATTTTTTTTTTTGAACATGTCAACGACACGACACGACATGAGTCAACGAAGTAAGCACAAGCTGAGAAACATTGGGGTACCGGATCCCGGGAGGTCTAAGGAGAGAGGTACCTTAAGAGGTTCGTCATTATGACCTCACCCAACGGTACGGGAGGATTCTCATAGGAGGGGTGGGTCCCTAGTTTGGTCATAAAGGACGTAACGTTCACCTAAGAAATGGAAGACTCAGTAACCCCTTTGGAGTTTGGACATCAGCCTCTTCCGTTACTGTTGGGTGAGGTCATGAGAACGGACCTCCTAGGGTACCTGTCTCCTTGGACCATCCGACGTCAGGTACCCCAGAGTTTCTCAGCCTGTACTGACTCGTTGAAGTGAAAGTGAAAAGTGAAAGTACGTAACCTCTTCCTTTACCGTTGGGTGAGGTCACAAGAACAGACCTCTTAGGATCCCTGTCGCCTCGGACCACCCGACGGTAGAAACCCCAGCGTGCCTCAGCCTGTGCTGACTTCGTTGAATCGTCGTCGTCGTCGTCGTAGTTTGGATATCATGACGTACAGTTAATATAGAGTTATTTTGACATTCGTGTTCTTTATCATCATCTTTTTTTTTTGATCTTATCCGTTTGTGATCCCACCATACAACTTTATTTGATATTTATTAGATAGACACCCCTTTTCTCTTATACACAACAAAGTATAAGACTGTGACACCATCTCCGGTAATCAACAAGAGATAATCGCAGATATGAAAAGTAAGTATCTTCATGTCAAAAATCGACCTATATAATTGTAGGACCTATTTTCTGACGTATGGGGTCGGGGGTCACGTCGGTTCAAAGTACACTGATATTAGACTGTTAACCTATATTTGTCTTCACAGTAATCGTTAAAAACACGTTCTTTTACAATTCCTGATAACAAAATCTTATGTGTCTACAACCCTTCCGTTCTCTCTTTCGATCCTTTTGTATCCTCATATTACATCATCAGATCAACTAGACCCCTCTCTACTATCAACAATCCTGAGATCCAATGATCATCAATTCTACCACTCTTTAAATTCTAAGTCCTGTATAAAACTAAGTTATAAACGGAAACTTAATCTACATTCAACGATCTTATTCTCTCCTTATTTCGTACTAGGGTTTCAAAAACCTGGATTTGTAAACTTAACACAACGATGAATAACTCTTTCTGTACCCTGAGTCAAACCTTAAATACCTTCTATAGTTCAATATATATTATATTTATATACATATGATATATAGGACATCTAAAGTCTAAAATTTAAGTACAAAAGAAAACGAAAAAGTATATTTTCGGAAAAAATACAATAAGTCGTCGAAAGTTTAAAACAAAGTAGGTTAGATAGTTAGAAAAGAGAATCACTGTATAAAAGGAAAACCGAAAACTTGAAACTTTCGCAAGGAGTGGATACTTGGTTATTATAAGACGATATAAAGAAGTAAAATTTTAAATTAATAAATATCAGTAGACCCTAAGTACAAAACTATTGTCGTTTTCCTTTTATATGACTTCCGTAGTATACTTGATCATAATGGGATCATATTTTGTAACAATAAATCAGTGACTCAACACAGACTGAGAAAACGTTGGGGTACCTGATATCGCGAGGTCCGAAGAGACAGGTACTTTAAAGGATCCGTTCTTATGACCTCACCCAACAGTAAAGGAAGAGGTCCCCTAGAAGGACTGCGTCCCTAGCTTGGACACAGAGGACGTAACATCCGCCTAAGAAATGGTGACTTAGTGGACCCTTCGTGTTTTGTTTGTATTTTATCATATTTTTTTTTTTTTTCTCTCTCTCTTTTTACCCTCTGACTAAAATGTTTATTCATATCTATCTCTTCAGGAAAACTTTAGTACTACCTCTCCATATAGGGTGTGATGACTTTCTCTCAAATTGTTTGTGGGAAATATCCTACCTTTTTTTCCTTTCTTTCTTGTGAGTAATAAAAGTCTATTATAAATGTTTTAATAGGTTTTCATATATATCTTATAACACCGAATTCATGAAAATTTTTGTTGTGATTGATAACGACTATTTTTACAATTTTTAAATCTAATCGTACGTAGATACATTCCTAGAAGTATATTATTATGTGTCTCTATTGAAAGTAAAGCCTCTTCCGTTACCGTGGGGTGAGGTCATGAGAACGGACCTTTTAGGATACCTGTCTCCTCGGACCATCCGACGTCAGGTACCCCAGTGATTCTCAGTCTGTACTGACTCGCTGAAGTGAAAGTGAAAAGTGAAAGTACGTAACCTCTTCCTTTACTGTTGGGTGAGGTCACAAGAACGGACCTCTTAGGGTCCCTGTCCCCTCGGACTACCAGGCGACAGATACCCCAGCGTGTCTCAGCCTGTGCTGACTTCGCTGAATCGTCGTCGTCGTCGTTGAAAGTAAACCTTAAAAAATTACACTAACTTTTAGTAGATTGTAAATAACTTAAGTCTACGACAGGAATATCTTGTGAGATGTGTACGTAACCCTTTGTTTTGAGGTCTACGGAGAGTAAAAAAGGTGTACAATATTCGACTCCATGATCGAGAAAGACGAGTTGTCGTTATACTTTTAAAATGAAATGAGGTCTCGTTTCCGGACAAATGAATGATAATGTATTTTAGGATAAAGAGATTTGAGTCTCAAGGAGAGGACATGTGTCGGGTGACATATATACCCGTAGTGGACTGGAAGAAAAGTAACAGGACACTCTTGACTCCGAGAAACTTGGACTTATGAACGACTATGAGATAAAAACAACGATATATATTATGTCAGGAAACAGGGACCGAGTCGTTAAAACACAGAAGATGGTCGTGGGTACTTTGACACCGTCCAAATGACCAATTTAAAGTTCATCCTATTTTACAGTCTTGGTAATGTCAAGAATTGTTAAACATCTATGTTTTACCGGTGGGTGAGGTCACAGAAACGGACCTTTTAGGGTACCTGTCTCCTCGGACCACACGACGTCAGGTACCCCAGCGTTTCTCAACCTGTGTTGACTCGTTGATTACGAGTTGTGTCTTGATACAACAAGAACACCAAGTCAGTGGGTCAGCACAGGTTGAGAAACGTTGGGGTACCTGACGTCGTGTGGTCAGGAGGGACAGGGAATGGTAGAGGACCTCAACCGAGTCTAAGTACAGGTAACGTGACCACTACGGTAGATCGGTATAGTAGGAAACTACGGGAGAATAGGAAGACGGGAGTTTGAAAGGGTCGTAGTCCCTGAAAAGGTTACTCAACCGACAAATGTAGTTTACTGGTTTTATGACCTTGAAGTCGAAGTCAGAGTCAGGAAAGTTACTCACAAGTCCCAAATAAAGGAAATTCTAACTGACCTAACTAGAGGAACGAAAGGTTCCCTGAAAGTCCTGAGAAGAGGTCGTGGTGTCAAGCTTCCGTAGTGAAGAAACCATAAGGCGGAAGAAAAACTAGGTCGAGAGTGTTGGTATGTATTGGTGACCCTTCCGGTATCAGAATTGATATCTCTGGAAACAGTCGTCCCATTACAGAGACGAAAAGTTGTATGATACAAACAGTATCGAAAGGACGGTTTTTCGTCAGAATAAGACTAAAGTACCGACATAAGTGATAGAAGTCACTAAAATCTCGGTTTGTTCTCTTTTAAACAGTAATGAAGGTGTAAAAGGGGAAGATAAACGGAACTTTATTACTCCGGTCTACGGTATTAGAATCTAAATGATTATGAATCATTTATTATGAATTCGGTCAAAAAAAGCGAGAGGAGGAAGTGGAAGTAGTTTTCCAAGAAATCAAAAAGAAATGAAAGACGGTAATCACACCATAGTAGGGGTATAGACTCCAACAAGTACGAAGAGGGTGGATAGAACTAATATCGAACATTGAGTAGGTTAGGTCGTAAAGAGTACTACACGAGTCACATGTCGGATTTATTTGTCCCACCATTGTCTTTCGGGACAGTAGGAGGAAAGAGTTAGGACTTGGTTAGTTAACAAGGAATGTCCCAAGATTGACAACGAAGAACTAAGTGTATCTTAAATTCTAAAAAATTTCTACCTAATCATCAAAGACAGTAAAGAAACAGTGATTCTTCTTTATTAATATGAATTAGTTTTACTGGTTTTCGAAAGTTAAACGTGTATAACAATGAAAACTAACATCTATAGTGGAGAAGAAATCCATCTCACGGTTTCTTATATACGGAAGTGTAACACCACGATTTCTTCTGAGGACTTTCAGGGAACCTTTTGTTCCTCTAGTTTCCTCTAAAAGAATTCCCTTTAGTTGGGACTTATAAATAACTTTTCTGACTACGAGTTCGACTTCGAGGTCTTAGATTACGTTTGTCCGTTGAGTGACCTCTTCAGGGACTACGACCATTCTAATTCCCGTCTTCCTATTCTCCCACAGTCTCCTACTCTACCGTACTTGAACCCGGTTGAGGTCCTCTACCTCTCCCTGTTCCTCCGGACCGTACGACGTCAGGTACCCCAGTGTTTCTCGACCTGTATTGACCCGTTGACTTGTTGTTGTAGTGGAGAAGATCATTGTTTCAGAAATACCTCTACGAAGAAGAAACAAAGTCCCGGGAATACTAAGAAACACGTACAAAATACGTAAAAACAAATATACGAACGAATTTCCAGATATAAATACATTGTTCATAATAAGTTAATAAAAGATATGATTTGAACCGTAAGAAAATAACGTAGTAGAAAAAGTTTGACCAATTTGACTGACGGAACAGTACGAGGTCAAAGACAGAGATCGTGACTGGACAATCGAGACTCGACGTTGAGAATTCACCTAATGAATCGGGACAGTCCTCAAACTCGAAACAGGAACCCTTTCGTATCGTGTACAGACACTTTTGACAGTAAAGAAGGAAACCAAGTGTGACTTTTACCTAGTGGGGTGACCGTCGAGATATTAAGGATCCTTTGGGATAGATAAAGGATTGAAGAAATCGGGTCTATTGTGAACCAATTCAACAGTGTAGGTAAAAGTATAAACTTGTTGTGAAATTCTTTCTGTTTTGTTTATCGATCTATATGACAAGGAAAACTCTTTTACCTTTAAGTCGTAAATATACTGTACTGGTTTGAAATATTATATATACTTATACATAATTACAATGGTTATAGGTTGGTTAGGTAAGATTTCCTCTAGTCGGAACCCTAAAGAAACCTTCCTTACTACGATTTCGACTTTGAGGTCATGAAACCGGTGGAGTACACTTCTCAACTGAGTAACCTTTTCTGAGACTAAGACCCTCCCTAACTCCCGTCCTCCTCTTCCCCTGCTGGCTCCTACTCTACCGACCTACCGTAGTGACTGAGCTACCTGTACTTAGACTCACTTGAGGCCCTCAACCACTACCTGTCCCTCCGGACCACACGACGCTAAGTACCTCAGCGTCTCTCATCCTGTGCTGACTCGCTGACTTGACTTGACTTGACTTGACTTATATATTATCACATATATATACCATCTTTTCGTTCAAGGAGTCAAGGAGTCACAATCAAAGAGTCAGTAAGCGTTGAGAAAAGTTGGACCTCACGTCGGGTGGTCCAAAGAGACAGGTACCCTAAAAGGTCCGTTCCCATGACCTCACCCAACGGTAAAGGAAGAGGTCCCCTAGGAGTGCTAGGTCCCGAGTTTGGGTTCAGAGGACGTGACGTCCGTCTAAGAAATGACTGACTCGATAGTCCCTTCTGGGTCTTTTCGTTTCTATGGTCGATTATAATTAATTCACGATGAATTCATAGTCCGTGACGAGAAACTTATAACTAGTAATTGAGGGAACTAGAAGGTTTGTTGGAACATCCTAGTCATAATATAATGAGTGTAATACTTCTTGACTCGGAGTGTCGTAGACTCACTATTTCATTCGGAATTCATGATCTGGAACATTCAAAAAAAAAGGTAATAGAATATAAAGAATGATTCTTTTTTCTATACGATAAATATTTTATTTAAGTATAATTTAATATTAATAGAATTTTTTGTAGACTTCGTATGATATTCCAATATTAATTGAATACGTTATCTTATATCACTACACGATGTATTATTAAATTTTATTTAGTTAAATGGTTTCACTTCTCTTTTTTATATTTTTGGTATAATTGGTATAGAGAAAAGTCGATTTCTATCAAGAGTTTACTATTTTATTTAGAAAATTGAAAGACAAGAAAGAGAAGAACATAAAAGATAGGGTAAAACTTGTTAATGGATTTACTTAGAGAGTTGTACTATACGATCCGTCTTAAGATTCTACCCGAGGTTCTAAGGGTATGGGAGGTGTACTCACGACCACCTTGGATACTACCTTAGGATATACTACCTTACCAATGGCGGGAAGTTTTCCAATGTAATAAACCGACAGAACTGTCCCGTCGGAGAGGACACTGACGATATACTGTTCCGAAGAAACAATTGGTTGATTTCTCTTTGACTCTTTTTGTGAGATAGATTCATTCTTCTTTCGGCACAAAATTCGACAGAAACCCACCATTTCTTGGTGTTCTTCGGATATTTTAGATTTTAAGGACTAGTTAGTGACCATTCTTTATCCTTGGAATTAGTATGGTGACCGTTCTTTTATGTAAGATGGTCGTTGATCATTTGAACCTTATCCTGGGACCAGAATCCATATTATTGTCACAATCGGTTGTGGGACTGACGTCTAAACACTCTAGATTCGATTCTTGGGTCGACTGGGGAGGGTCTGAAGTGTAGATATCCGGATACTCTAATATTGAACACAATCAAACGATTTACCACCATTAAATAATACACCATTATATTTTGGTTATATCTATCCTTCCTAGTAAAACACCTTTTAAAGAGAACGATGTCAAGTCGAGAGAACGATCTTCGTATTAACTGAAGTAAGAGATAACATTATAGAAGTAATTTCAAGTACGATGACTTCAAATTTAAAAATTTCGAATTCTTATTTTTTATTGTGGATTTTAATTTTTAGTGACTTCAGGAAACTGTGAAAGTTCATTTATAAAAGTTATTTGTACACACTACCCATCGATTTTATCTTACCAATTATCATATTTGTAATAAGACATACACTAAACAAATTTTCCCTGTGTCTTATATATACAGTGTATATTATATAAAATTTTATATAAAGTTGAAAATACAAAGTATCATAAAATTATACATCGTAATAGTCATTTAGAATAAGAACATTACGAGAAAATGTGATTTAAGATATACCAGTATACACAAATTGACAATACTTTAATCAAACATCAAATCTATAGTACATTCAGAGATTTTACATATCTCAAATAAAGAGGTCCCGTGTATTCGTATAAAAATGGAATTCCAATCACGAAACTAAGACATTAAGAACCAGTAATGTTAAAAAAGTATTAAAAGATCTAACTGTCTTTAGGTACATTTTACAAATCGTGAAACTGACTGTGTTTCTTTAGTGAGTCATGTACAATGTACCATCATCATGACAATAATATTGTGTAAAAAATACAGACTTAATTTTAAAATTTTACTAAATTATTTTTTAAACGATTTTGTCTCTGAAGATAGAAACATTAAAGAATTAATGAATCAGTATTGTGTAGTCATTAGTAATACCGTATTATCGATGGAACACAAACTTCACCAAAAGTTTTGAAAATTAAAAATATAATTAAAGACCAACAATTTAACCTAATAACTGTGTATGACTTTAATAAGTCATACGTAACCCTAAGAGGGTCTGTAATTTGATAAGTTAAGTATATTATATATTTTACACTTTCCTAATTTTACATTTTCCTAAGGTAACATTTTTTATTGAAAATTGTTTTTGATCTTATATAAAACTTATGATTAACCGCATAGACTTTTCTGTTTTCTCATAAAACTAACACACGAGGTGTCTTATGTCTATAATGACCAAAACAGGTCTGGTCTAAAACCTTCTACCAAGAAACCGATAAGTTGAATCATACGTGATGACAAAAAAAGTTTGAATAACAAAGTGTCTTGTGATAATATGAGTAAACAAAAATATTTGGAATTCTTTGGGTACCTTTGTTTCAAGATACTTTGCTTAAAACTCTTTATCACTGTTCTTTAAGTTTACATACTATCTGTCATTACTCCTTTTCATTTTTATATACGTAGATCTATAATTACCCCTTTTAAACGGCGTCTTTAAATTATGGAGCGTCGAAGTTGAAGTTTTTTAAATTTTCTTTTCATAAAGACTATTTACCAATTCCCGAGACTTTGATTTAGTTTTAAACACGTCCCTGTAGTGGAAGATGTCAAAATTTCATTTACTCGACTTCATTCCGTTGTCTTCAAACATTGTTTTCTCTATTAGACACTTTTAGTGTCTACTGAATATAAATAGTTAATAAGACGTAACCTAAACGTTAACGTTACGTATAAGGTCCCGAAGTGAGGTGTCAGACTAAGTCCTATACAATAATCTCGGTTCTTAGGATGTAAAATTGTGTAAGAGGTCTACTAAGATCACATACACCAGACCATAACCGTCAAACTTTTTATGTCTATTTACGTGTCTATAGTAATTATTTATCTCTAGAGTATTTAAGATCATGTGTTCTTGTTACAGAGTCCTTTCAAATCTTCTATGTTATTAATCACATTTTTACTAATACATTTCCCTTTACTTTACTATTTACTCTAAGTCTATAATCCTAGTAAGACTACTACGTACGTGTCCACATGTAAATCTCCTGTCCGAAACTTTAAAGTTTAGTCCAAAAGACTTGAAGTGTTATGTGGTCAACCCGGAACTATCACAGTAACGACGATGACGATTCAGTGAAGTCAGCACAGGCTGAGACACGCTGGGGTATCTGTCGTCGGATGGTCCGGGGGACAGGGACCCTAAGAGGTCAGTTCTTGTGACCTCACCCAACGGTAAAGGAAGAGGTTACGTACTTTCACTTTTTCACTTTCACTTCAGCGAGTCAGTACAGGTTGAGAATCGCTGGGGTACCTGACGTCGGATGGTCCGAGGAGGCAGGTACCCTAAAAGGTCCGTTCTCATGACCTCACCCCACAGTAACGGAAGAGGCACTATCACAGTAACCGACACCAATTTATTTGTGATCATCGATGAGGGAGACATTTTACAATGTATCACAACGTACACTATATCATCCTAATTACTTAGAATTGGAGTGTCCCCAGTGACCACCATTTCTTGAACGGACGGTTACGTCCTCTAAATTCTCTACCTCCAAGTCAGGGACTCAGTCCTTCTAGGGAACTTCTCCCGTACCGGTGGGTGAGGTTATAAGAACGGACTTCTTAAGGGACCTGTCTCCTCGGACCATCCGATATCAAGTATCCCAGTGTTTCTTAGCCTGTACTGACTTCGTTGACTTGTACGTGTTCGTGTTGCATAGGACGGTATGGGGTCTTAGTAACCTTGGACACTTATAATGGGACGTCTTTCTAGAAGTCCACACCTAATACGAATACACTTAATACGAACTCCTAAACTTGTATCCATCTAACCCAGATGGACCTATTAGTTTCGATTAGATTACTGTAACCGGAAATCTTCGACTCTTTAAAGAGATCAATTTCAGTGTCTACTTACTCCTTTCTTCCATCATTTGTCTACTTAATTCTTTCCCTTCAGTCTCTCTAAAGTTCATACTTTTCCTAAGTAACGTGATCACTGATCGAGTGTTTACACCAGAATGTACGTTCCTTCTCTCTCCGGAGATCTTTGACACCCGTTACCCATGAAAGGTCCCGTAGGACTATTCCCGGATTGGTCGACTGTAAAAATAAAGTCGGTATACTTTGAGACTCGTCTCCTGATCGTCTCTGGTGGTCCTGAAAAATCGATGTCAAAAGATACCATCGGTGTCTTTTGATTATAATGTACCATCTTCTAAGGGTAGTGTTTAGTTATGGACTACTACAAGACGTCAAACTATTGGTTAGAGAGTTATGATGAACCAACGGATCATGGAGTATAATTATAAAATTCAGTCCTAGAGGGCACGTATGTAAATTTACAGTACTTCTTTATACTTAGGTAAAAATGACTCCGTCTTTTCTGTCTTTAAATTACAACATATCCATCTTTGTTACCTCTCGATACTTTTATAAAAACTCTGATAAAGTACTTTGAACTATCAGTTTGGTCTTTCATACTGTTGAAATATTAAGTAGAAGGTTCAAAGATATTAAAGTCATATGAATCATGAACGACTTTCTTATTTGATATAATTTTATATAAATATGAAACTACTCGGCTCAAGTTCAAGAGATAATACCTCGGAAATTATATTTTAATAACATAATGATCGAAGAAGTTATAACGGTTTTAATATGAATTTTAATTTGGAAACAAAATATCACAAATTTTCACACTTAATTCAACGGTTCTATTTTCATAAGTCGATAACACTTTCGTGGAAGTCTTTATTACTAATAATGATAATGTTACATCCTTAATTCAGTACCTTACGTAAGAGGGGACCATCTCTTTCTGTCAAGTCTTTATATAATCCATATTTTAACAGAAGTATTGATGACACTATACCGTAATAAATCCCGTAGTTTTTCTATTTTATAAAAAGGAACTAACAAACGATCTCTCATGAAAAAAAGGGTCCCACTTTCGTGATTTACTTTAAGAATGGAATTTTATGTGGGGGGCTGGGTACGTTTGATAATTGGAAATATGATTTAGTTAGATAAAATGTATGCTCAAAAAAAAAAAACGATCACACGGGAAATTTGTATAATATAAAACTTAATGATACACAAAATTTTTCATTGGTGGGAAGATGATATAAACATATAGAAAATGGTACTACGATCTAAATGACACCATATAAGACCAATACATCAGGACCCCTTCACTCGACTTAAAACAGTACGATAAGAATACCCATTTTTTCTATAGGAAGGGATTTGATACACTTTAAAATAACAGTTTAGTGTCTTCTTTAATGTTGATGTACTGGAGTTATATATTTGGGAACTCTTGTGTAAGGACCTCCTCCTTTACCGTTGGGTGAGGTTATAAGAGTGGACCCATTAGGGTACCTGTCTCCTTGGACTACCCGCTACCAGGTACCCCAACGTTTCTCGACCTGTATTGACTCGTGTACGTGTATGTACTCTTTTAAAATAAAAAGGGAAGTCTTAAAAAAAAGTAAAGTTTTTCTCTTTTGTTACATCTAAGATACGTAAAGATTGTGGTAGTAGTCTCCGATAGTTTGTTATAAACATAGCACTTTGTACTCATGCGTGTGATACACCCTATTTCTTTATATTTCTAATAATTACCGGAGTTTGACGGTAAAAAAACTTCAAAAGAAACAAAAGGAGAAAAAACTAATTCCTTAATACCTAGACACCTTGACCTTTCTGACCGAATTTTACTTTTTACAGTTGAGAACTAAGAATTACCTGAAAAGAGAACTAAGATTGAACACCTCTTGGGTTTAATGGTCAAATAAAATACAGTCTGTCCGTTTTATGTCTCTTATCCCACCTCAGACAATACGGACTTAGAGTTTAATCCGGATCAAAGGAAAGTGACTGGTCAAAACAAGAGAAAGTAATTTCAATTTTGGATATTACTACGGTACTAAAGTAGAGGATTCTAAAAATTCCCTTTTGAAAAACAGGCAGATCCGTGCAACGTTACTTCGTAATTTCGTATGATTCACATCGAAACATAATACATAACTACTAATAGCTCTTCCACTTAGAACCATATCCTAAACTATATTGTACTACTCGACATAGAAGACAGGACCACTAAAAAGAAGATAAAAATGGGACCTCTTAAAAACAAAATAATGTAATTCAACCCGTTAGTAGAAAAATATAATGGTAGTGAATGGAAGTATCATATGAAATTTAGGTACTCGTGATTGACGTTTTAGTGACCAGTTTGCATCACTCTTATGTCTAAACCATGAACAATGACCACCACCGTCTACCTTAGGACAATTGGATTTTGTATTTACCTTAATTGACAATCAATATCTGTAAAATGGATTATCTTGACTTTCTCATAATTTTCAGTAAAAATAGTCTAGGGGTTCAAAACATATTCACACACACACCACACTTAATTAAATACTACAACTAAACTTGTATAGTAAATATATTTCATTAATGATATTCATATATATTTGTATAAATACACACACATAATAATGACAAATAGTATAGATAATGTATATAGTAAATATAATCCTATAACTAGTTAAGTCTGAAACCCTTTATTCAATACTCCGATACCTAAAAGACGCACGTAAAATTAACAACTAAAATTGTTGTAAATCTTCTGTAAAAACGGTCTAGTAAAAGGACTAACAAATTTTATATATATTTCTCACCCTTTATAAATCTCTTTAAACTATAACTTTCTTCTTTACACTATATTTATACTTTGATACTTTGACTTTACAGGTATTCACTTTTCACTAAAACAAAATTGTCTGAGATCCTCCAAGATAATTTCGATTATCAACGTTTAATAAAAACCAATTATTAAGTATGAAAACGTATTGTTTATAAACAGACTATAAAACGGGTATTAAGTGATCAATAAAACGATTATTAAATAACGTATATTAATATTCGAGTTAATATATTTTCCATTAAATGTTAACTGTAAAATATTTGGTCTTTTCTTTTTAATTTTTATTCTTTTTCGTGTAAGTACCCTACATTAAAAGGATTTTGATCACTTCTACTTAATAAATTTTAAAAACGTTATTTAACGGAAAATGTAGTGTAAGGGTAAAAAATAAGAATTATATTCTCACTCTTAACTTTTAAAATACGTTATCTTAATATGATAAAAAATTATATGAACGATAAAAACGGGTCGTAATATATCCGTCCTAATCAGACATGACTTTAATGTTATGTAAAAATAAAGACTTATCACATTCAAAAACAAACAGAGCCTAAATAAATGAGATTTTTAAATGATTCTTGGGTTCTCTATGATACCCAAACTACATAATTATAAATGAGATAAATTCATTTTTACTCTTTGTAAAATTTTACATGTAACTAATGAAATAAAATTTTATAGGTCTTATTCCGGTAATGTACAACTGTATTCATTATAGAATTATAATTTATCGAAAGAGGTTTTGTTTTTTACTCTTATGTAACATGAGATAAAAACGTTTAGAGAAATTACAAACCGGATAATCATCTTTTACCGATCTAATAGTATAGACGAGGAAATAACTTATAAAACGTTATGTAATAAAACAAACTACCCATACTTCATTACATTAAAGTAAATCTATAAATCAAAATTTTCCCTTCTCACAAGATTATTGAAAACGTACATTTTTACCAATGAGAAGAAACTATGATGTGTTTTTAAACTGTCAATATTATAACTTAAGTTTGACTTAGTTAAATAAAAAAATGAGACATTGTAATTTAAGGAAACCAAGTGGAACGATAACATTATCTAATATAAATGAGTACGTAAAAATTGTAATACATATGTAACCAGTAAACTTTATATAACCAAGTGACTCAATCTCTAGAAGGTTCATAACTATGTATAACTAGATAAAGTGATATTTTATGAAATTTTAGTGGAAATAAAAATAAAGATAACTCGATTGGTCTTTTCAGAAATTTAAACCACTTCAAGATTTCGAATATCAACATCTAATTTCAAAAGATTCTAAAATTCTAAAATTAACTTTTGAGTCTAAAGTAGTAACTGTCGTTTAGACGGTCAACAAAAAGAACTTTATTGTTCACTCCAATAAAAAGAAAAAACCTCCCCGTTCAAGTCAAGTCGAGTCAAGTCAGCGAGTCAGTACAGGCTGAGAAACCTGGGGTACTTAGCGTCGTGCGGTCCGGAACCCCCTTTATCCGGATTCACACTGATTGTTATCAAATGAACAATCAGTAAGAAAGTTTATTTTTACAACAAACTTTTACACCGATTCAGACGACTGTTGAGTTTGACAAAAAGGAGGTCGGTTGGTAGTATAAAACCATCCGTATTCCTTCAAAACACAAAAAAAGAAAAAAAAAAAAAAGGTAAAATAGTGTCTCCAACAATTTTTCTCACAATGTCCTACCTGTAAATTATTTTATTAATCAATATCGAAATTGTCCTTGTAAGAATCCTTGTTGACCCAAAGAAAAGAAAAAAAAAAAAAAACGTGATGTTCACACGCCGTGATTTCTTCTGTTACTGATTACTAATGTTTATGTCAAACTTCAATGACTGAAGACAATTACGTGGTCGTCAAAATATGGGTAGTAATGATAACATGTACTCCCGTTTACAGTTGTGTCTATTTTTTTCACTTTTTACGGAGTCATCATAATACCCCGAAGGGACCACCGAGTGTACCATTTCTTAAACGGACGTCACGCCCTCTGGGTCCAGTCCTTCTATGGGACCTCTTCCCTTACCAATGAGTGAGATTATAAGAACGGAGCTCTTAAGGTATTTGGTAGTACCCCAGTGTTTCTTACCCTGTACTGACTCGTTGATTGTGAAAGTGAAAAGAAAGTTGTCATAATATCTTTATCAAAACTAGAATACTTGAGGGACTTTTACAGAGTCAAAAGTTCCTATGTACCAAGTGTAAAACTCTTGGTGATAACATATCCTTAGATAACGTTATTTATATGGTGTTAATTAACTAAGTGAGTTACAACTACTTGTAAACCCAAGATACATGAAATAAGTCATACAGAAGTAGTTGTCGGAATACTTTCAGATGAAAACCCTAAAAGGACCATCAGGTCACCAATTCTGAACTACCAAGGCGAAGTCCCCTTCACCCAAACTAGGGACCAGTCCTTGATTCTAAGATGTGAGACTAGACACGTCAATTTAAAAGAAAAAATTTATGTTTTCTTAGGTGAGAACTTGTTAGTGTATCGTTAAAGAGATCTAGTATATTCGTAACCGAAATAAAAAAAGAGAAAAACGAAGTATTTGATACGGGGGTTTCCCTGAAAAAACTTGAAAAAAGATTTAAGGAAACACTAAAGGAGAAACAAGACACCAATCTTTATGTAAAGAATTTAAAATTTGTACCTAAAGAAGTTCATATATATATATATGGTTACACAAACATAATGTAAACATAATATCAGTCTATTGTAAAAGACATACTTAAATTTTAAGTAAGTCTAAAAGAAATACCATCTATAACCTTGAAAACTAATACATGAATCAAAAGAATATTTCCTGTCGTATAATAAAAGGATAAGGATTAAGTTCAATTGTGGATGAATTGTGTAATAATAGAGTGTCAATGTACACAGATTCATCCACATTTAATTGACTAAGAGACGAATATCAGAGTGTTCCCACTTTAGTACTACAGTTGAACCTACGAAACGAAAGACTTTTGAGACTTCAATACAGACGAAGGTGAAGGTTTAAGTCTCCCGACAACCGTCTTCAGTTAAAGTACTTCAACATCTTGATTCCTGGAGTAAGGAACGACCGACAACCGAACCCCAGTAAGAGTCGAAAATCTTTAACGCTCGTAAATAACTAAACACCGATGGAAGTAGGTAGAGGTATCACTCTTTACCGTCAGGTCCAAGAGTAAGAAGTTTAAGAAATCAAAGGGAAAGATGGAGTAGAGAGACGGTGAGGGAGCAGACAGAGGTCTACCTTCTTCAAAAGACTGAGAAGATGTAGATCAACCTCTCAAGAGACGAAAATTTACGAGTACATTAATCGAAACACAGGTTTAACTATTAAGTTTATAGAAGGATAATATTATAGACATTAGAATTAAGGTAAAAATTTCGAAGAAAGTAGAACACTATATCATATAAGTGTTCACGTCTCCCTTGTAATAAGACTCTAGTAAAAAGACGGACAGTATTATCCATATATAGTCCCCGATCAACGTCATAAGTCATATAGAAAACCTATGTAAACAATTAGAATAAGTCTATTAGAGACATGATAAACATTTACGACAATGATCTGTGACTTTTTCTATACGAATTTAAAGGGTTATCCTGACATTCAAAAATATAAAAAGAAACATTTATGCAGTAAAAGTTTTATATGAAACCCCCGAGGTAATAATCCATATACATTCAAATTTAATAATAATATAAAGAGTCACTTGATCTGTAAAACAACAGTGAGACAAAGACTTTACTCAACTAGAATTTTAAATAAAATAAATTATCATTATTTAGATGTTGAAAGAAAATAATCTTAACCCGCCTTAGTTGAAAAATGGGAGTCTGAAAACCATAAGAGTAAGAATTTTGTTATATAGTAATATTTGGTCTTATATGAACTAATTATGAAAATACTTTATTATATAAAAATATTAGATTATAATATTAGAACAAAAAACTATTATTTAAATAAATTACTTGATGTAATAGGTATGTCTACCAATATGTTCTGTCTTCATATATACGATGACTTAATAGTGACTAATATGTACAAAGTTTAATTCTTTATTTTGTGACGTTCGTTATGACTCACAGTCAACACGAGGGACACCGAGTCATGATAGAGGCAGGGTTCCTATAGTTGGTGACGGACTGAAGGTTAGTTTGTTTAGACAAAAGACCCAGAATTTGGAAAATAGATTTACTTTAGTATATTAATAAAACGGAGACCGAAGAAATTGAGTTGTAATGGAAACATAATAACATCGTCATCATACCTTGAATTGAAAGTAACGATATAACCTAAGGTAAAATACTTATATGAAATAAATAGGTAAGATAACAATCACCTGAAAAAATAGGTCAACTCAGAAATACTTTATTATGACGGTATGTGTACATAATGTACAAAACATTCGTAAATACACATAAAGAGAACTCTTATATACATCACGATGTTAAAGACCTATTAAACCATTAATTAATCAACAATTGATTAAAAGATATCAAAAATTTGTAATAAAGAATCAAATTTCTACATTTTTATTTCGTAAGATGTGAAATTTACGAGTCTCATAGAAATTCTTTTCTTTCTTTCTAACAGTCCCTTTTGTTTTCCGTTTACTAAAACGTTGTTGTTGTTTCTTCAGACTTTTGTATAAAACGGAATATTAGTCTGATACTACCATATATACTATAATATGATACTTAATACCGTGAGGTTTTAACGACCCCGAAATTAGGAACCTTATAAATTTATGCAGTGGAATATACTGTTTTCTTGAAATATCTACACTAATTCAATTTTAGAATTATTATCCTTTAATAGGATCCAATAGACCTACCCGGTTTCATAAGTGTTCACAGGAATAGTTTCCTTTCATCCTCCTAGTTTCTATCTCATCCTCTCCTCTGTCACTTTCGTCTCGAAACTCACTACGTCAAAGACTGACACTTCGATCTTGTCCGTGTGTTCGGTTTCTTCCTGTTCGTCGAAGATGTTCGAGCTTTTCGATTCCTTGTCTAAAAGAGGATTTCAGAGGTATTCTTTACGTCAGGACGACTGTGCAACTCAAGTCGGGTCAATTTAAGTGAAACTTGAAGTCAGGAGGTCTGACGTTATATCACTAAAAGACAACGAATCTGATGATTCAAATGTCATTAAACAACGTAGTTATTATCCTTTGGTTTCGTATCGAGAGAAAAACCCGAAACTTTATTCGTAAAAATTTACATCGATTTTATAATTGAATAAGATGTTTACTTTTATTTCCAGGATACCTTGGATCACTGGTGACATTCAATGTCTTTGGGGACACTGTAGTATATTTTACTCATCTATGTCTTGGATAACTACGTCGTAAATGAACTTATATTACAAAATTTTTGGAGAGAGACATCCATTTTGTACGTTAAAATAGGAGTCTAATCTTCCGTTTTCCCTGACCCTATATAATTTGTTGTGCTAGTTCAAGTGTTGTCTTGGTCCAGGTTCTGATAACGGTACAAAAACACAGGGTGAAAAATCACTTGTGGGAGAAGCAACAGGGTAACAGGAACCATGTACTTAATTTAGATTTATCATTTATAGACTTCATGCTTACATGTATGAGTGTAATAAAATGTACGTTACAGTCTAAAAATAAGTAGAAGTCTATGTAATTTATTAGGTTATTAAATCTGTTATAAATCTTGGAAATAGTAATTTAAAAGGTACTATCTCTTCTTGTTAAACTTCTAAAAAAGGGTAAATATTTTTCGTTCAAAAGACTTTAATAGAAATTCATGAGTCGTACATCACTGTACAACGTATTACCCTCTGAATCAGAAGAAAAAGTAAAGTCATTCACTCCTTTATACACAAAAATTTGAATAAAAGACTTATCAACATGGTAATACTCCTAAAGGTCATTGAACAAAATGAGGGAAGACACTATGTAACGTACTAACTAAACTTTTATTTGAAAGTCAATACTTAGGGTAATCAATGAAAAGAAATGTTCTGAAGTAAAATATTAAATTATAAATACACACTAATCAATAATACGTAAGAGAAAGAGGAACCCGTTTTAGAAGGACTTCCGTCATGAACCATGTTTTATCAAATAGTGATCACGAAAGACGTTTCGTAAGGTACAATTCTCCGAGTGAATGTACCAATTTAATTACTTGACCTTACTATCCTCTTACACTTTTGTAGTATTATAAAAGGAAAAGTTATGTTATTAACACAAGAACCTTGTCACGAAATTTCTTAGTATTCTGACATTTCTTTACAACTAACAATTTTTTTAAGTTCACCAGATAAATCTTAGAGAATAAGTCTCAATAAAAAATAGTACAATAATTATAGTTCTCAATTTCCCTCTGATATATAAAATACATTTATATAAACTTTGTAGAAAATCCTTTATTGATACATTAAAATTTTGTGAAGTCCACTTCGATTATACTAAACATAGTTTATATTTAATAATTAATATACACAATTATATGTGTATAAATTCGTATATATTTTTATGTAAAATATACATGATATTCATATAAGAAAAAATACCTATTCGTATAAAAAGGTACCTTAAGTCTATAAACTCTTTGTCAAAAAGTATATAACAAAATAACGAAACAGTTAATATAAAGGAAGAATAACAATATATTATTCCAATTCATCACTTACTGTAAAATACAAGGAAACTTTTCTTATGTTTTCATATCAAAACAAAAGGGATTGAACCTTGACTTCTTTACTCTCGAGTCTTAACTAGTCTTTAGTTCTATCGACTATCCGTCACCTCGTTTCTATATCCGGGCATTGAGGGTTGAGGTCAGATAAAGTGAAAGGGATACTAAAAGGGTATCCCCTTTACTGAAAAGGTACTCCCGTTTTGCTTATACATTAAGTAAAAAAAGAAGTGTCACGGGTATATTCAAAGAATTGTTTATAAACCTTATCTATTTTTGTACTAAAATGCGTGTATCATCGAAATTCATCAAGTCCGACTATTTTTGCCATATTATTAGTACTTCAGTAATTTAATTTACGGTCCTTTCATTACCCTCTAGTGGTAGATATATACAATTATGGAAATACCGTTTCTAATAATCACCAATTGTTTCTATAAAGGGATAATCCTTTTGATTTATTCTAATCGTTTGTGTATACAGTCCCAATTCAGGAACTTAATACGTTACACCGAGTCTCCAATTTCGCAGACGGAAGTTGCACGTTCTGGGTCCAAGCTAGGGACCCAGTCCTTCTAGAGGACCTCTTCCTTTACCATTGGGTGAGGTCAAAAGAACGAACCTCTTAGGGCCATCCGATGTCAGGTATCCCAGCGTTTCTCAGCCTGTGTTGACTCGCTGAAGTGAAAAGTGAAAAAAAGAAAGTTCAAAGGAAGTCTATACTAAAAAATATTTTAAATTTTAAACTCCTAACCGGTTAATTCACAACTTTATATAATTAAAACGATGTATCGATGAAACACCATGCGATAGTGTTGTTATAACAGAGAGTGGTATCTACAAATTTTGACGTTCATTTAAGTCTAATTTCTTGTTATTAAAGGGAAATTGTTAAATCAAAGTACTTTTTTAATATCATAAAGGAGATAAAGTGTAAACATAAACCACTGACAAAACAGTACTTGACGAAATATCGGTAACAAGGTGATTTAATAGAGTAAACTCTCTTACCGTCTCGTACAACCAAAAGTAGAATGAGAATTATTAAAGATTCCATATTGGGGACAAGATGGAAAGGGAATTAGGGTGTACGTGGGGATTAGTATAAAATCGGAAAACAATGAATGGTTCGTTTGTGTGTAGTCTTTGACACCTTATAAGATTTTAAGTGTGTGAATTTCGTTCGCCAGGATATTGAAGAATACGGACGAAAATCTACTTTTGTAATAAATTCGTAAAGGAGAATTTTCTCAGTCTTTGTAATTACTATAAAGTATGAAATTACTCAATCATCATTGTCTCTCTTACTTTATTGATTGAACAATGAAATATAATTACTGAGATTACTTTTCATGATTTTATTAATAAACCATTAAATACGTTTTGACTATCTTTAAATTTAATGGTCTTTCAGTTAATTTTACAGTTACGTATACGAAGAATTTATTAACTACCGAACGTATTTTAAAAGAATTTAATTACCGTTACTTATATTATTTCCTTTTGTATTCCACTATGATCCTCAATAGGGTAACAGTATAACACTTCTAATTCACCCTTTTACGAATACTTTTAAATCGTGTCACGGATCGTGTACGACTCATAAATAAAAATGGTATTAATAAAACTACTAATTGGACGGGTCCGAGTAGATTAATCGTAGTTATACAATTTACTATTGTGACCCCGACCTGAAGTACCTTATTTAGTCACAACGGTAAACGATAATACTGTAGGTCGTCCAAAGAAAGAAGGGGAAGACAAAGGATATCACTGACTTTCGCTTTCACAATCAATGAATCATCACAGGTTGGGAAACGTTCGGGTACTTGACATCGGGCCGTCCGAGAACACAGGCACCCTAAAAGGTCCATTCTTATGACCTTACCCGTCGGTGAGGGAGGAGGTCCCTAGAAAAGACTGGGTCCCTAACTTGGATCCAAAGGATGTGACCTCTGTCTAAGGAATGGTAGGCTTGGGAGTCTCTTAGGGAGTCAAGTTTTCAGACAGGGAAGGAATCAGAGAAGTGATTTAAGAGCAGAATAACGACACATTAGGTTTTCGAGATATCGAAAGGAACTATAGATAGAGTGTTTAAAAGTACATAGATTATTTAGTCATCTTAGAAATTACAGTGTCATAAAGGTTTACAGTACCAAGGAGTGATGAAGGAGTCGAAGAAGGTATTGGGTTCAGTGGTAGTAAACGGGGGAGAGGGTCATTTGGAAGTTGAGGTAGTGGTCTCACTATAAAATTTTTATATACAACTAAGTATCTACAGGTTTCAGATTGTTACTGTGTTTCGTGAATAGTGTTAGACAAATTAGACAAAGGAATAAATAACAGGTAGACAAGAATGATCTAATATTCGTGATGGTCCTACCTCTTTAACAAACGGAAGTGTTACGTACGTATCCGAGACCTTATTACTGTATTGTTTCTACTCCGAGAGTTTTAAACTCTTCCCCTTCATCTAAGAAAAAAATTTAAATTCTGTTTAAAATCTTAATAATCACAATTTCGTGTGTACAAGAGTAATAGAAATTGTTCTATCTTTAATTGGTTTTGTAAAAATTTCGATTTTTTTTTTTTTTTCGATACAATGTTCGTGTCGAGTAAAATAACACAAAACGAAATAGTGTGAAACATCTATGGTCTTCCAAACAACATTGAGACAGTTCGTTTAGATAACCGGAGTAAAAAAGGCTGTGATAAACGAGGGAAACACAGAGACACAGTTTAGAACCATTAAGAACGTTACAAAGTTTGAAAAATTAGTAACTATACAAAATACTACCAATTACTAGAAACTATGATGAAGATAAACGACTTCCGAGTCTCCTACCAATCCTAAAAAATCGTTGTTCCATAAAATTTTAATTCCACACATATAAAAAAATCCGTCTTCCGAGAGTATTTTTCTTATCTGATCTCATATCACATTTGCATTGAGAATATACATGACACTTTGTTTTATTAAGTACACCAAGTGAAATAACGTCATAATTGAAACAACATTACTTGATCTTGTTTTAGGTGTCATAGAGACTCCATACGAACACGAGACCTTACCGATATCACAAAATGGTGTATCTTTACATCCCGTTATGTTATTTCTTTTTACAACACATAAGATTAAGATTATCTTACAATATGTAATTTTATCTTTCGTTTCATATATTTTATATAAAGTTTAGGTCTATGACTAGAGATAATGGTAACAACAACAATAAATCAGAGATCCAGAAATATTGAGAAAATGCTGGAGTACTTGACATTGAACGGTCTAAGGAGATAGGTATCCTAAAGGGTCCGTTCTTATGACCTCACCCAACGGCAAAGGAAAGGTCCCCTAGAAGGGTTGGGTCCCTAGTTTGAACGTAGAGGACGTAACATCCATCTAAGAAAATATCGACTTGGTAACCCTTTCGGAAATAAGGGTAATCGAGACGAAATTAAATCTGGGAGTAGAAGAAAATAGTTTTGAGAAAACTATCTGAATTTCAGGAAGACGAAGATCAAAATGTAGGGATATTAGAATTTCAGAAGAGGTGTCCGGAGGATTTTACTGTTAAGTACTTGTGAAGTGGAACCATGATAGAACGAAACGATAAATATTAGGAACTTATTGAGTATTAGTGTATGGTCTCTTTCAGATATTTGTATCTGAACGAACTACTGGTAAGTAGAAACGTGGGTCGGATCGAAAGATCCATCACAAATAAGATTAAATTATGTTATATGAATGTAAGTAAGACTGGTGAAACGTCACTTGGTGGTGTTCCCTTTTATTTTTCCTTTTTAGATTTTATTTGTTTTCTTCCGTTTTTATTGACCTTCCTCGGTCAATAAACAACCAACAAGTAGTAGGGGTTGGGGTACGAAGGTATGACAGAAGTCTGAAGATACTGTCCACGGAAGGACTGATCAAGACTTATAATCCTTGGAATCCACTCTCTTCTTCACCTTTTCACCGGAAGAAAGAGGGAAAGAGAAGAAAACGAGGACTGTCGTTGATACCTTTACCAACGTAAAGAGACTACCAGGTTCGAAACTATGACTTTCGCTAAGAAGGAACCGCCTGGATCATCACCAGTACATCAAGTAGGAGATACCTTAGTCGTAGACGACTCACTGGGTGGAGGAAATGAGGTCACAGGTGTTGCACGGTAGGGGAAGGTATATAGTCGTAAGAAGTAACGTGTTGTCAGTCACACAGGATGTAAGACTTATAGGGTTGGGAGGGGTCACAAAACACAAAAAAACCTCGACATCAAGGAAGCATATGATTTATCAAAAACTTAATGAAGAGAATAACGGACCAAAGTAGAGAAATCTGGAAAATTTTGAGAGAAGAAAATAAATTAAGAAAGACAAACACAAAGGTTAACATAGGACAGACTATCTTTTGTTGACCCTTTTCTTCGATCAGTATCTATCTTTTAATAAAACAGTAAAAAAAGTCTTTTCTATAAACTTCTCCTTTTGTATTCTATAATTTATTTACGAAATACAAGACAATGTGAATTATTTTCTAATTGATGGAATAACTAGTATTTTAATCTAGTGACATAATTGTAATTAAAAGAACCCATTTTTGCGTAAAGGTATATATTATAGGACAGAGTTAACGTTGATTTAAATATAAATATATCAGAATTGTGTTATGACTTATTAAAAAACGTAGATTCGAGTAATATCAGGGACTTGGTAACCCATGTATAATAACGACATTTACATAATTTAGTTTACACTATAATGGTGTACATGTATGCACCTAATTAAATTAAAATCGATTGTTCCTGTTAGTATAAAAGAACTTTCGTTTCGAATTTGTAGAGAGATTTTAATTTTATAAATATAGTTTTTTATGAAATAAACCGACGAACGTAAAGTTTAGTCGTCTTCATAAAATTCATTACTTTATTACAAGTTAAGTCAAGTCAAGTAAGCGAGTCAGTACAGGTTGAGAAACACTGGGGTAACTGGCGTCGTACGGTCGGAGGGACAGGTAGTGGTTGAGGGTCTCAAATGGTTCAGAGTACAGTTAACTCAGTCACTACTGTAGTTTTATAGAGTAGGAGACAGCAGGGGAAGAGGAGGACGGGAGTTAGAAAGAGTCGTAGTCCTAGAAAAGTTTACTCAGTCGAGAAGGGTAGTCCACCGGTTTCATAACCTCAAAGTCGAAGTTGTATTCACGAAGGTCACTTGTGGGTCCTGACTAAAGGAAATCCTACCTAACCAACTTAAAGAAACGTCAGGTTCCCTGAGATTTCTCTGAAGAGGTTGTGGTGTCAAGTTTTCGTAGTTAAGAAGTCGTGAGTCGAAAGAAATATCAGGTTGAGAGTATAGGTAAGTACGACGACGATAATTCAACGAAGCCAGTAGAGGCTGAGACACGCTGGGGTATCTGTCGTCGGGTGGTCCGAGGAGGTAGAGACCCTAAGGGGTCCGTTCTTGTGACCTCACCCAACGGTAAAGGAAGAGGTAGGTATGTACTGATGACCTTTTTGGTATCGGAACTGATCTGTCTGGGAACAACCGTTTCATTACAGAAACGAAAAATTTTACGATAGTTCCAGGAATATTGAAAGGAAGGTTCCTCAATTCGCAGAAAATTAAAGTACCGACGTCAGTGGTAGACGTTCCTAAAACCTGGGGTTTTTTTATTTCAGTCGGTGACAAAGGTAACGAAGACGTAGAATAAACGGTACTTCACTACCCTGGTCTACGATATTAAAATCAAAAGACTTTCAACTTGAAATTCGGTTGAAAAAGTGAGAGGAGAAAGTGAAAGTAGTTCTCCGGGAAATCAAGAAGAAGTGAAAGACGGTATTCCCACCACAGTAGACGTATAGACTCCAATGACTATAAGGAGGGGCGTCAGAACTAAGGTCGAACACGAAGGAGGTCGGGTCGCAAAGAGTACAAAGAGTACTACATGAGACGTATCTTCAATTTATTCGTACCACTGTTATATGTCGGAACTGTATGAGGAAAAGGATAAACCTTGGTCAAATAAAAAGGTACAGGTCAAGATTGACAACAAAGGACTAAACATATGTCCAAAGGTTTCTCCGTCTAGTCCATCAGACCATAAGGGTAGAGAAAGTCTTAAAAGATGTCAAATAACACTAGGTGTGTCAGTTTCCGAAACCGTTTCAGTTATTTAGTTTTTATCTACAAAAAGACCTTGAGAGAACGAAAAAACTACTAGGTCACCTACAACCGTTAAACTAGAGAACAAGGAAACAGAAAAGATTTCGGTCGAACTTGTAGACCTTCAAGTACCAAGTACATAACAACTTCGGACCGAACCTCTTAAAACTCGTAATGAAACGATTGCACACTCTACTCACGTTAACACACCATTAAACTCGTAAAAAACCGTAACGGACAGAAACCCTACCCTTACTTTTGACTGGAAAAGGTCAGGACACCGGTGACGACTCAAAAGGTTTAAACGACCGTATAACTCATGTCGTGAAAGTGTCGTAGTACAAAATCCTAAACTTTATCGAGTTAACCTTAAGATAGTGGAGGTGATCGAAACAAACATCACTATGAAGGATTCCGGGTAAACTGCAATTTACGATGATTAATGATTTAAACGTGATAATTAGTTTACAGGTTGTAAATAGTAGGACACAAGGATTATTGGGTATTTAGATATATACTGAATTAAAAATAAGATAAAATGTTTATCTCTTTAGTTTCCGGATGTCTCTCTTTATTGAATACGATTTTCAATGTGTCATTTACCTTTTCGGTCTTTGGTTTCGGTACAAGAAAAAGTATCAAATACACCTGAGAGTTAATCAAAATGATTTAAAAATTACTCAACTGTCAAAAAGGTTTAATATGACTGTAATTTTCTATTACACTTATGAATTTGAATTAGACACCTAGATCGTTAATCTTACAGTGGAACAGGACTCATTGAAGTCACTCCACTGTTTAGTTTAAATCACTAATAATCGTTTTTATCCTTTTCTCCTTTATATCTTTCGGTCGGGTATAACTGACGATAAAATTCTTCGAATTGACACTTTCTTTATACTCAATGTGAAACTAACTGTAAGTGGAACTATTTCCTATTAGGAAGATTGTCTCAACCCCTTCCTCTTTTACTCCATGACTTATTATTATATTTATATTTCTGTTTCAATATCTTCAGTCATAAAATTATATAGTAGTGTTTACAAATAATTTTTGAAAAACACGTACGGTCCGTGACTCAATCAAAATGTTTAAATTAGGTCCTTTGTGATACTTTGTCGGAAAAATATAAGATAAAAGGTATTCCAAATCTCTCCCATTCACCAACGGTAGGATAAACAAACAACCTTCTTAATCTTAAGTTGTGTCAAGACACACTGAGGTTTTATGTATAAGAACGAAGAACAAATTATGATGGTGACGGTACTAAATTTATATTCTACTTCTACTTCTTTTTTTCTGTAATTTTTAAATTATAACTTTTGTTTTTGATGGAAGGATAGTTTCTTACAATTGTGTTTTTATTGGAAGTTTCTTATCAGATTTCATCTTAAAATTTAGTGTATATTATGTCAATTTTATAATGTTCATCTATGTAATTATAGAACTTTTATATATTCATTTTTATCTCGTCATCTTTTGATTATTTTGAAGGGAGTTGGAAGTTTATTTTATAAGAGTCACTAATATACTATCGTATCAACTGTTATTTACACACTAATATAAGATCTTTCCTAAAAGTACTCTTTTTAATTTAACTTGTAATTCACTCTCGTTAGTCACAAGGTACTTACGAGTGATAGTTTATGTCTTTTTCGTCTGTCGACCATCTAAGTTTTGTCAAGAGGAAGAAAAAGAATCTATTCTTTGTGTTCGGGGAGTTTAGTCTTTCCATTTGTAATAGAGATTCTACATCAAGGTTTCTCAATAGGGTAGTGTCATGGAAGAAGACGTAAGTCACTTTTTGTTTTGGGGTCTTTTTTTGTCTATCTTTTAACTAACCGAAGTACCATCTATAGTAGGTTCTTTATTTCATAAAACATCCTCATACTATCCTTCCTTGTACCATGACAACGAAAGAGTATTTTAATTTGTGGTACAGTAAATGTCAACAGGAAGATACGACATTATTCTTTTCGTACAGTTACGAACTATTATTTTTTGGTTTTATAAAACACATTTTAATAAACATTATAAATATATAAAGTTAATTTAATACATATAATATAATTAACTAATTTAACTTCTTTTAACGGTCTACAGATAACGACTAAAATTCTTTATTTAATGATACTTCGTTTTCGACTTGATGATGATAACCTACAGTACTGAATGACATTTTGATATCACAAATTCTTACAAACTATAATCAAGTTCCCGATTATTTGTCCAGTCACTTTGTTTTATCTCTCAAGTCTTTTTCTTCGTGTGTCTTTATCGATAAACTAAACATTTTTTGTCTCCACTTTATTTCTTAACAAAGGACTTTTAACACGATTCAGTTAATATATGAGTATTACTTTTGTTTGTTTTTATATTCGGTACAAGAAGTATGGTATGTGTTTTTAATTAAAGTATATATGACACATATATACAGTTTTATATACATATTTATAAACATATTATATGTATATATACAAATATATGTATATGTATGTAGGTTTTAAAGTACATATTTACAGTTTTTAATTAACATTTATTTTCATGGTCCTTTATAGAAACACTGGACCTTATTCCTTTCTGAAAATTTATTTTGTTTTTTCCTAATTATTAATCCTTTTTATTTCTTCTCAAATAACCTGACTAAATTATTGATCATAAAAAAATTAATAGTTTTATAATTTTAGATATTAATCATTCTTAATATCAATCCGTATATCGTTGTCTTAATGTATGTTTTATGTACTTGTGTGTCTATTCTTATAGTTTCTTTAAACCAACGAATGTACATTTATATCCACTATCCGAAAAGTAATTGATTTTTTACCAAGAGAACTTATTATATAATGGTTATGTCTAATGTATCAACAAAATGTTATTATAAAACGGGGTTATCAATTGAAAATTTTATTAGATGAGTATTAAGAGATATGATAAGAATAAAAGTATTCTGTAAATATATTATTGTTAGAACTTGACGTACAATTTTAATTCAGCGTCTTGTATAGTCACAATTGGTACCCTTGAATTTATACTTTCCAAATGGATTGTTAAACTTCGTCATCATTTAGTTTATTGTTTCTATATAGTGAGGTTATTTAGTAGGATTCTTTTCTAATTTAAATTAGACCCGTTTAATTACTTTAATTTTATTAAAAATAAGTTTGATTGTCAGTAGAAACTGGATATATAATCCTTTTATAATAATTTATGAATATAATCATAATGTGGATCACAATCTCTATCTTTCCGTTTATATTGGAGAGATCGGATTGGTGTTTCTGAAGTACGGACGAGTTCCAGTACCTGTCTAATTTAACATAAAAATATAAGTTGAAAATATGTAAAGACCTTTATTGAAAATAAAAATTTGTTGATATCTTACAAAAGTATTACCTTAAAATACAACAAAACAATGTACGTGAACTAATTGTATGTCTTAAAATCGAAAAGAATTTAAAAACATCTCTTTGTAGTTAAAAACTGGAAGTAGTTTTGTACGTTACTAAATTTACACTATCTTCTCCTCTGTTATACCTTGTTTTATTTTAACCAACTATATATGTTTCTACTTATAAAAATTAGTCATCTGACACTTCGTTACGTATCATTATATAATCGACGTACTTGATTGTCTCTTATTTTTTTACTTAATCTATCATACTTTTATTCCAACTATAACATCACTTTTAAATCAAAAATACACGTTACTCATTTCCTTCCACTCTTCCCGTATCATTCCTTTCGTAAGTTTTTACTCTTGAATCCGAAAATATTCTCTTTTCGGATACCAAAAGGGGGGTACCAAAAATAAAAAAGAATCTTTATTAGAACGGTTCTTAGAGAGTTTTATGTCGTAAAATTGGATTTACTCCGGAAAGTATTTATTTTGTAACTATATTACTATCACCCTAAGTAAAATATAAATACTGGGTACTTTATATGTGTATATATTATAAAAGTTTAAAAATAAAAGTTATAATTGGATGTTTAGTTTTTCTTTATCTAGTTGTGTCAACTAGTCTAAGTATTAGTTTTTGATATTTTAAAAATTAATTGTTTGTATAATAATTTGGAGGTGATACTGAATAGTTCTGTATGATACATATATTGGGTTCTACCTGTCCAGGACCACCTCTCCAGACTGTCTTACACCAGGTGACCTCTTCCCTTACCGTTTGGTGAAGTCATAAGAACGAAACTCCAGGGGTACTTGTCATAGTTTTCCGTTTTTCTATTCTGTGACTTTCTCCTTGAGGGGTCCAGTCATCCACGGGTTATACGATGACCTCTAGTCTCCTCTTTATTGAGGTCTTTCTTACTTCCCTACCTCGGTTTCGTTCTTGTTATGGGTCGACACCGACACTGCCCACTATCTCCGTCCCAGACTACGATATTTCTTGTTATAACGTATCCTTGGACCCTTACTAACCAGGTACTTAGTTCCGTTTAACCTTCACCAGTTTGTCCTCTACCGTTCTCACTTAAAACTGTAAGATCCTTAGTCACTTGATTTTACCTGACTTTACCCACTTAAATTGAGTATACTGGTAATATAGATGATGACACCCGTTCTTGGGGAACCTTCTTTACCTCATCGGTAGTATCAGTTGTTTTCTCAGACTTTACGTCATGAACCTACGTCAGAGTCTTTGCTGTCTTATTAGGGACAAGCAAAGGTTCCGTTTGGTAAGTTATAGTGCCATTAGGTTCAGATACGGGGTCGGTCATTACGACTTCTTCGACTTCAACTTGCCAAGATACTTCTGGATGTTCTAGAACATCTAGATTTTTGGTCTTTTCTACAGGTAAAGTAATATTCCCTGACCTTACGTTTCATCCTTCAGTTCTTTGTAGACCTCATTGTCCGTTTAAACCGGAACCACATGTCTTACTTTGTCTCGTTTCCGATTATCTCAAAACGGTTCTCTTGCGTGACCAGTATTGTTTGTGGGAGAAGGATGTCGTTTTCTCTTCTGAGATGTGTACCTGGAGTTGTCTGCCAGTTGTAACTTTAGTCTAACTAATATAATAAACGTCAGTTTCTACCTCTTCGAGATATGTCAGTTGTTTTTGTTCTGACCCTCGACTGACACCGAGTCTAGTACTTGTCAAATAATGGTTTAAGTCTGAATTTGACTTCTTTCACCCTTTTCGGTGGTCTGGTAAGTCCATGCTGGATCTAGTTTAGGGAATACTCATATGTCACCTTCACTCTTTATCTAAATTCCCTGACGTAGACTATCTGTCTTCCGGACTACTTGATACCTACCTCCAAGTACTATAAGATGTCCTCTGTCCCTAGTTCTGATAGGTGTTCTTTTTCCTTACGTTTTTTTCGTTTTACTGACTCCTCCGGAATGTTTATCGACACTTTTCTCTTCGCTTTTCGTTTCTTCTTTTCCTTTCTATATTCGTAGACTTACGTCTCAAGATTTCTTATCGTTCCTCTCTATTCTTTCGGAAGAAGTCACTAGTTACGTTTCTTTATCTCCTTTTGTTCTCTTACCCTTCCTGATCTCTAGAGAAGTTCTTTTGATCTCTATGGTCCCTTGTAAAGTACGTTTCTACCCGAGTTATTTCCTGTC
The DNA here is from genome assembly GCA_006410555.1 of Capra ibex. Lineage (NCBI taxonomy): Eukaryota > Metazoa > Chordata > Mammalia > Artiodactyla > Bovidae > Capra > Capra ibex. The sequence continues at coordinate 21,393,313 of SJYO01049755.1, forward strand.
TTTACCATACCTGGATTGTCTTCGTCTTCTATAATTCTTCTTCACCGTTCTTATGCGTCCTTTTGACATGTTTTTTCTAGAAGTGTTGGGTCTATTAGTACTACCACACTAGTGAGTGGATCTCGGTCTGTAGGACCTTATACTTCAGTTCACCCGGAATCCTTCGTACTGATATTTGTTTCGATCACCTCCACTACCTTAAGGTCACCTCGATAAAGTTTAAGACTTTCTACTACGACACTTTCACGACGTGAGTTATACGGTCGTTTAAACCTTTTGAGTCGTCACCGGTGTCCTGACCTTTTCCAGTCAAAAGTAAGGGTAGGGTTTCTTTCCTTTACGGTTTCTTACGAGTTTAATGACGTGTTAACGTGAGTAGAGCGTACGATCATTTCATTACGAATTTTTAGAGGTTCGGTCCACAATCGTCATGTACTCGACACTTGAAGGACTACAAGTTCGACTAAAATCTTTTCCGTCTCCTTGGTCTCTAGTTTAACGGTTGTAGGTGACCTAACAGTTTTTTCGTTCTCAAGGTCTTTTTGTAGATAAAGACGAAATAACTCATACGGTTTCGAAAACTGACACACCTAGTGTTATTTGACACCTTTTAAGACTCTCTCTACCCTTATGGTCTGGTGGACTGGACGGAGAACTCCTTGGACATATGTTTAGTCCTTCGTTGTCAATCTTGACCTGTACCTTGTTGTCTGACCAAGGTTTATCCTTTTTCTCATGTAGTTATATGATAGTGTTACGAATAAATTGAAGATACGTCTCATGTAGTACTCTTTGCGACCCGACCTCCTTCGTGTTCGACCTTAGTTCTAACGGTCCTCCTAATAGTTATTGGAGTATATACGTCTACTGTAGTGGGAATACCGTCTTCCACTTCTTTTGGATTTCTCGGAGAACTACTTTCACTTTCTCCTCTCACTTTGTCAACCGAATTTCGAGTTGTAAGTCTTTTGATTCTAGTAACGTAGACCAGGGTAGTAAAGTACCGTTTATCTACCCCTTTGTCACAGTCTGAAATAAAAGGACCTCAGGTTTTAGCAACGTCTACCACTGACGTCGGTACTTTAATTTTCGGCGAATGAGGAACCTTCCTTTCAATACTCGTTGGATTTGTCGTATAAGTTTTCGTCTCTGTAATGAAACGGTGGTTTCCAGACAGATCAGTTCCAATGCCAAAAAGGTTACCAATACATACCTACAGTCTCAACCTGATATTCCTTTCGACTCACGGTTTCTTAACTACGGAAACTTGACTCCACAACCTCTTCTGAGAACTCTCAGGGAACCTGACCTTCCTCTAGGTTGGTCAGGTAGGATTTCCTTTAGTCAGGACTCACAAATAACCTTCCTACTACAACTTGGACTTTGAGGTCATAAAAGCGGTACACTACGCTTCTCGCTGAGTAAACTTTTCAGGGACTACGACCTTTTCTAACTCCCGTCCTCGTCTTCCCCTGTTGTCTCCTACTCTACCAACCTACCGTATTGACAGAATTACCTGTACTCTAACCCATTTGAGGCCTTCAACCACTACCTGTCCGTCCTAACCGGACGACGCCAAATACCCCAGCGTTTCTCAGGCTGTACTGACTCGCTGACTTGAATTGACTTAACTTACTCTATAGAATGATAAAATTGTAAGAGTATAGTAGGGTCTTATCTCCTTCTTTTAGTGACTTTAGAAACGGACATAATCGGGAAGACATCTACACACCTGATTAGTACATCTCAACGACTACATCCTCTCAGATCTCTCTGATCCGACGTACAATCCATTTTAGGTTCCCTCTCTCGTCTGTACTTTTTAAGTATTATTGTATCTTAAGTTCTAGATCAATATCTACTTCCAATATCTCTCCTTTCATTTACCGTCCCTGAGACCTCGTTTATCTCATTTTTCAATCTATAGACGTATGTTAGGGATATAGTTTTACAATACAAGTCTCCAATGATAAATATAGTTTGATATTTTCCGTCTATCTTTTCTTGAAAAAGAATGGTCTGCTAAAGGAACAACTCACGTTTCATTAACGATACGACAGTCAGACAAACGGAGTACCTAGTGTCGGAACAGTACCATTTCTCCGAACGCATTGAGTACCTTGCATACTCAGTATTACACGTCCCCGTTGGTTCTACCTACCCTGTATCACTTCTCAAGACTGATTTGTACCAGATGGTCTCCTCCTTTACTGTTGAGTGAGGTCATGACAACGGAACTCTTGGACTACTTATCATACTTTTCCGTTTGTATCTCGTGATCTTCTACTCCGGGACTCCAGTCTTCCATCGGTCATACGATGATCCCTTCTCATCTCCCGTTAATGATCATTTAATTTTTCTTACTTCGTCGACCTAGTTTCATCTTTACTACGAATCAACATCTACACAGACTACCACCTTAATTTAAGGTCTCGACATTTCTTGTTATAACGTATCCATGTACTTTATAATCCAGGTACTTACTTCCATTCAACCAACACACCAGTTCATCCTCTACCGTTCTAACTTGAACCTGTAGAATCCTTTGTTACTTGATTTTACCTACCCTTACCCACTTAAATACAAAGATACTTCTGGACGTTGTCTAAGATCTTGTGGTTTTATTTTTTTTTTTTCTATAGGAAAAGTGGTATCCCCTAATTTTACGTTTTCACCCTTCAGTTCTCTAAGGATCTTATTGTCCCTTCAAACCGGAACCTTATGTTTTACTTCGTCCTGTTTCGATTGTCTTAAAACAGTTCTCTTGTGTGACCAGTATCGTTTGTGGGACACGGTTGTTGGGTTCCCTACTGAGATGTGTACCTATAGTGGTCTACCAGTTATAACTTTAATCTAACTCACATAAGAAATATTGGTTTTTACCTCTTCAAGACATATCAGTCATGTTTATTTTTGACCTCGGTTGACACTGAGTCTAGTACTCGAGGAAAGTTTTAAGTCCGAATTTATATTCTTTCATCCCTTTTGGTGATTGGGTAAGTCTACATGGATTTAGTTTAGGGAATACTAATATGTCACCTCTACTACTTATTTAAGTTCCCTAAACTAGACCATCTGGCTCACGGATTTCTTGACACCTCGTTCCAAACATTGTAACATGTCCTCCACCACTGGTTTTGGTAGGAGGTTTCTTTCTTTACATTCTTCCGTTTATTAACAGGCTCCTCTAGAATGGTTATCGACTCCCTTCTTATCTTCGTTTTTAGTCCGCTCTTTCCCTTTCTATATGGGTTTACTGGTGTCTCAAGTTCTCTTATCGTACCTCGTTGTTCTTTCGGAATTTACTTGTTACGTTTCTTTATCTCCTTTTCTTGTCTTACCCTTTCTGTTCTAAAGAAGTTATTTAACCTATATAGTTCCCTTGTAAAGTACGTTTCTACCCTTGTTATTTCGTGTCTTTCATATTCCTGGATTGTCTTCGTCTTCTCAAATACTTCTCCACCGTTTTATGAATCTATTGGTGTTACCACACCAGTAAGTGGATCTCAGTCTACAGGACTTCACACTTCAGTTCACCCGGAATCCTTCGTAAGCCTTATTTCGATCACCTTCACTACCTTAATGTCGACTCGATAAAGTTTAGGATTTTCTACCACTACACTTTCACGACATGAGTAATACGGTCGTTTAAACCTTTTGAGTCGTCACCGGTGTCCTGACCTTTTCCCGTCAAAAGTAAGGTAAAGTTTCTTCCCGTTCTGGTTTCTTACAAGTACTCCACTCCACTTCAGCGAGTCAGCACAGACTGAGAAACGCTGGGGTACCTGATATTGGATGATCCGAAGAGGTAGGTACCCCAAGAGGTCCGTTCTTATGACATCACCCAACGGTAAAGGAAGAGGTCCCCTAGAAGGGCTGGCTCCCTAGCTTGATGATGGTACGTTAACACGATTAAAGTATACGAGTTTTAGTAAGTTCGATCCGAAATCGTTATGTATTTACCTTTTGAACGGTTCATGTTAGACCTGAAGCTTCTCCGTCTCCTTGGTCTCTAGTTTAACGGCTGTGAGCAACATAGTACCTATTTCGTTCCCTCAAGGTCTTTTTTGTGGATGAAGGCAAAGTAACTGATGAGATTTCGGAAACTGACCCACCTAGTGTTGTTTGACATTTTTTTTAAGAACTTCACTTCCCTCATAGTCTAGTGGAATGGACAGAGGATTCTTTGGACATACACCCAGTTCTTCTTTGTATTGGTCTGTACCTTGTTGACTGACCAAGGTTTGTACCTATCGTCATGCTGTTCCGATATTTGATAATGAGACGTATAAATTTAATATGCGTCTACCGTAGTACACTTTACGATCCGACGTACTTAGTTTTCGACTTTAGTGTTAACGACCATCTTTATACTTGTTGGAGTTTATACGTCTACTATGGTGAGATTACTGTCTTTTCCTTCTCTTTGATTTCTTGGAGAACTACTCCCACTTTCTTCTCTCACTTTTTCGACTGAGCTTTGAGTTGTAATTTTTTCGTTTCTAGTACCGTAGACTAGGATAGTCAAGTACCGTTTATCTTCCCCTTTTTGACCTTCGTCACTGTCTAAAAGAAAAGAACCCGAGGGTTTAGTGATACACACCACTGACGTCGGTACTCTAATTTTCTGTGAACGAGGATCCTTCCTTTAGATACTGTTTAGATCTGTCGTATAATTTTTCGTCTCCATAGTTAAATAACTATTTCTAGGTACATCAGTTTCGATACAAGAAAAGGTCACACACACACACAATCAATGAGTCAACACAGACTAAGAAACTCTGGGGTACCTGACATCGGACGGTCCGAGGAGACAGGTACCTTAAGAGGTCCGTTCTTATGACCTCACCCACCGGGACGGGAGGAGGTCCCCTAGAAGGGTTGGGTCCCCAACTTGGACCCAGAGGACACAACGTCCGTTTAAGAAATGATAGACTCGGTGGTCCCTTCGGGGAAAATAGACCATTAGTCCATGTTTACACTGTCAACCTGTTATCTCTTCCGACTCACGACTTCTTAACTAGAAAGATTAACACCACAACCTCTTCTGGGAACTCTCAGGGAACCTGATGTTTCTCTAGTTTGGTCAGTTAGGATTTCCTTTATTTTTGACTTATAAGAAACCTTCCTGACCACGATTTAGAGGTCATGAAACCGATGGACTACGTTTCCCGACTGGGTAACCTTTTCTGGGACTAAGACCTTTTCTGACTTCCGTTTTCCTCTTTCCCCTCCGTCTATTGCTCTACTAATCTATCGTAATGGGTGAGTTACCCGTACTTAAACTCGTTTGAGGTCCTTTACCACCTCCTGACTCCTTGGACGGCACGACATCAAGTACCGTAGTGTTTCTCAACCTGTACTAAATCACTGATTTCTTGTCGTCAGATAAACTTGATCTTTTCTGACATAGTAAACCTTTTTGTAAGTATACTGAAAGACCACTGTAGAACGATAAAAATTTGATCCAATAGTATATCAGTAAAAATATTTTTTGTAACACAATTTTGATCTTATTAAAAGATAGGAAAAAACCGATGAGTAGACGAATAAACATTTTATAAACACCTTATCGATAAATGCACAATATCACGGTGTTATTTTCACATTTTATCCATGTTAAACGAATCGTCAGCCGTTACCTAAAACTCCTTTATCTGTAGTGTACGATCTTTATATTTGTAGATAAAATCCGACACCGTGTCTAAAACCATTTCACAAACTGAAACTCCCGAATAGTACTCGAATAAGTCGAAAAGTAAGATGTCTTTCACCGAATTTTTCGATTTTTCAATACACGTTTTAACGGAAGGAAATCTTTATGTAATATTTACTAAACGGAAATGTTTATATGATGTTATATGCAAATATAACGTTTTTTCCTAAACTCGATATAAACCGGCCAAAAATTCGTCTCCTCAAATCTCTATTGTTGTAGGATATTGACCTTGTCGGTTGAAGAAGACCTATGTTTATAGTTATAATTTTTCTAACTTTTTCCTAATTTCTCGTTCCCGGAGTTTAAAAATTTATTATCACTCTAATTCCCATGGTAGAAATGTGTCTTAAGAGGACAAAGTAAACCAAAGTACTATCGTTGGTTCTTAAACACTCTCTCTGGTTTTTTTCCGTTACTCCTTTCTATTTAGTTAGGATTAAATCTTAATACACATCTTTTATTTTCAGTTTCGAAATTTATATTAACCACTGTCTATTTTGAGTTTCTGGTGTCAGAATGATTTCATAACACCATTAATATAACGGTTCAGTAGTGTTCGGTCCTAATTTTTATTGAAACTCGGAATTGTGTCTGAACTTGGTCGTCCTTCGAGAATTCCGGTGTTTTTTCTGTATGAAGACTTGTAGGTATACTCCACACTAGTACATTACATTACGGATTCTTTCATACAAGAACACTTACTTAAAGAATAGGAGGAACTCAGACGAGGGAGTGGACACGTGACCTGTGATATAGAGGAGAGTAAATACTTATATAAGATCGTTGACAAAAAGAAAGAAGTAGTAATTTTAAAGAAGAAATATCTTAATAAGGATAATAGGACTTTGTACTTGTACTTATAGAGGGTATTCTATTTATATCTAACTTTTCATATATATATATTAATTTTACTTAAGACAATAAAGGTGTAAAGGGAGACCTGATATAGAACAAGAACATTTAAGATGTAATTTTAAAGTAACATATGTGTAATCAGATATTAACAAAGGTAAAACAAAGAAGGGTAAGAGAGGACTTGGTTAGGTCAAGTTAGACTGAAAACGGGAGTTACGACGACTTTTTACATTGAAAAAACTGTAAAATTTACTGGACATACAGTAAGTTAGGTTACCCGTTAAGGACTGAGAGTAACTTGAACTCCTTCCGAACTGTAGTCGTACACAGTATCTACGAGTAACACGGAGGAAGACGAAAGAAACGAGGGTTCTATGGTGAGTGAACTAAAGGAGATTGAAGGGACCGGAGACAGAAATTTAGGAGGAGACAACGAAAAAGGACTGAACGTACAAGAGATATGGACCTTACAGTATGAAGTCAGGAGTCCATAAAAGAGTGAGAAAGGGTTGCGTAAAAACAGGTTGTGAAACGAAAGTGTAACCAAGGAAGAGGGTAATTGAGGTACTGACACATAGATTTATGAGTGAACTGTAACGATGAACACACGGATTACTTTCCCTTTTTCATCATACGGATTATCTGGATCTTTAATTGTACTAGTTTGGTTTCAGGATAAAGGTGGAGGTGGGGTTGTACTAGTAACAGATAGAAGAAGTAGGTCTTTTTATATTGATCTAAAAAAGAAGTCCAAAAATACTGTTATTTTAGATCTTAAAAGGAACTGAGTACAGAAAAAGGAGGATGGAATGTATTTAGGTTTGGGAGTCCTCACCGTGTATTTTGATTTCTTTCCAAATAAAGTTAGTCTTTTTGTGTTTAAGTTCGGTACTCTGTTGTAAAATATGGGTTATTTAATAGTTTTTAATTTTAGGAACTTTTTATACAACTGATAAAGTATAACAACTGTACAGTTGACAAGGTACAACTGTATAAGGTTATACTTCTACAACAGTTAATATTAAATAGTAATATATAATCAGTATAACGTCTCATCGTACCTGTGAACCCTTTCGTTAAACGTAATACCCTTACACTCATTTAAATTTGTTAACACAGAAGACATACGTAACTTGATCGGGAAGAAGAGACCCTAGACTCTCCTAAAGAGTGTGAGACATGATCTTTTATATATGTTCAAAGAGTATCAACATAATAAACATTATCGTTTTGACTTCCTTTATATTTGATAGAAACTCTTTTGTTTGGTTATATCACGTAATATAAGGATTTACTTCACATTATATACGTTTTCTAACTTATTTCTACTCACTTTTACCTAGTTGATTTCGTTCTCTGGTTTTGTACCTACTGAGAATCTTTGTAATATACCTCAGTTTTTTACTCAGAGTCTTTTGATATTGTCATACTATATATAAAATGTTTTGAACGTTTATTCTTTTTAATTTGAAAGACAACAAATCCCTATGTACGTACGTATTAATTTAGTAAAAAGACATTTTTAAACTCTTTTATTACCGGTACTATACCTTTACGAACAAGGACCGCTCTTTAGTCTTATTCTGGTCCCTACCTATTCTTTATTTCTTTATAAGACTACCAGAAACAGTTCAACATCCGAATAACCACAAGCACGATTATATTACGAAGTATTAGACATACAAAATCTCAATATATAAATATATACATTTATATAAAAAATTTTCGTATGTTACTTATATCCTTTAAGTATACCTTTAAGTTTAACTGTGTAGTTTGTCATAGTCATATTGTTATCTATATCACACCGTTACCCAACTAATTATAATTAAAAGAAAAGTCAACTCCGAAAAGGTCACTAGTGTAGAGTGGGGGTTTTATAAACTAAAAACATTTATATTTAATAATAAATTTTTACTCCAACGAGACTAACCAAGTACATCCACTTCTTTTATATAACGTTTGTATAACCATCGAAAGTACCGTTCCAAAGTATAAGATACGTATAAAATCGGGAAGATGGGTGGTTCTCTTCACATTGTATGTACCGTTAGAGGACTTTAAAATAAAAACTTGACATTTATGGAGTTTCTTCGTTTAAAAATTTCTTTATATTATATACATGTGATAAATAAAAATTATATACCTTAAACTTCTATTCTCAAATAATAGTCTAGAACGGTAACTAAAAACTTTTCAGGAATGTAAAGTATATACGTAAACATGTTTAAATACCAGTGACTGTAAAAGATGATAATCACCGAAATTTAGACGTAAATCACTCCTTCTAATAAATCTTTTATTAATATAAAGAACTTAGGAAATTTAGTTCAAAGAAAAAGAAAGGTTTGAAATCGGGTTTAATGACAATATTATAAATATTTAGTTACATTCAATTTCTAAACAATTTATGGTGAAAACTTAAATATATATCAATTCATCACTAAAAAAATTTTTCATGGTACATATCTATCTTATTTTTACAGAAGATTTTTCACTATTGGTACGTGAATTAATATATAAAAAAAATAAACTATTTGTTAGTAAAAAGATACTTCCGAGTTACAGAAGATCTATATAATTCTCGTAGTTTAAATTTGTAGATACTTTCTAATCAACAGAAACTATGTTAGTAAAATACTGTGTTTAAACGAAACCTACATACAATACAGTATTATCGTTTTCCCATTAAAAAAATTTTCGTCTAGGACTATGTTTATACCCAGGAAAGGAATATGGGAAATTACGAGAACTGGAAAATTCAATCCAAATTATTTTTTTATTATTATTTTATTTACCAATCATTTGAATGGACTAAGATATCAACAGATTAAATTTCATTTAGAAGATTAGGGAGTAAGTTTTTACCATATTAACTTTTTATTTTTATTTACATTGGTTACTCGATACGAAATTGGGTAAATATAAGTTTTAGAGAACCTTTGGATTAAAAAAATAGAACAATTACAATAACCATAAAGACTTGAAAAGGAGTAGACATATTATCTTCATGATCCTTCTTATTGACTTTATTACAATATTGTCAACGTATATTTATCGGACTATATTGGTCGTATAAGTCTTTTACAATTAAACATTATGGGTATATAATGTATATAATTTTATAAATTATGTATATAATTTTTAGAATTCATTAAGTTTTCTCAATTAGACCTACGGATTAGATTTTAAAAATAAGTTCTAAAACGTAACGATTTACTTTTAAAATCAATATTGTTTAATTAAATAACATTGTAACTCAACGATAGACCTTCTCTTTGTCCTGAAAACTATACGGTAAATCTCTACTTTTTACTTACAAACACTTCTTACTCTATGAACGTATTCTTTATGACAATCAATTACTGTATAGTCACGACAAAATGACTTTTGTCCGATTACGTCCATTTGGAAAATATCTAAACAATATTTTCTAACTTATTTATATTAGGTTACTTGTATCAATTTGAACTACCACCGTAGAAAAAACAAAATTAGGTACAAAATTACCAAATTAAATCAGACAAAGAAATTATTTTCGGTGGAATTAAGAAGAACCGTTACACGGATCATATTTGTTGTTTACTAACACATATGAACACTTAGGAACGGAATGAGTCTAAACTTACTCAGAAAATACAATTGTTTTTCAAGATCTTTGGGACAGACAGGAACTCTAGAGAGGTTAGTAATTAAACTTACAAGGTTTCATTTCTTACTATAGATTCCTCTTCTTAGTAATTGACGGATGCCACGTAGTTTTAAAATTAACGGTAAATTTTTTTAATGAACATACGGGATACCGTTACGTTATATAGAATTCATTTAATTTTAAACCCCCTCCTCTTATGATCGGTGTTGTATTGTTGACAAAGTTCGAGCAAGTATCTTTTTGGGTAAAAATAGGAGTTAAAGACACAAAATACATTAGACATAAAAGATATGGTGTGTTAATGATTCTAGTATCGACCTAATTGTCATTCGTTTTATGTACAGTAAACCTAGAGTAATTATATTATCTATTTACTCCTTTTATACAATAATAAAGAGAAATAAATAACTCATATGTCAACAATTATAGTGTGTACATTAATGGTGTAAGTGTGTGTGTGTGTGTGTGTTTGTGCATGAGATAAGGTCATTCAGTCCGTCATTTCATAGACGTAAAGTATCTGTAACATAATATGTTCTCTCTATTAGTCATATGTTCCTGACCAAGATTGAGACTTCCACCTTTAGAAGTCTCTGTTATTTAACCTAACCCAACATACCAACGACGACGACGACGACGACGACGTTTCAGTGAAATCAACACAGGCTGAGACACGCTAGGGTATCTGCCGTCGGGTGGTCCGAGGAGGCAGGGACCCTAAGAGGTCCGTTCTTGTGACCTAACCCAACGGTAAAGGAAGAGGTTACGTACTTTCACTTTTCACTTTCACTTCAGCGAGTCAGGACAGGCTGAGAATACCTGGGGTACCTGACGTCGGATGGTCCGAGGAGGTAGGTACCCTAAAAGGTCCGTTATCATGACCTCATCCCACGGTAACGGAAGAGGACCCAACGTGATGAGAGTAAGTTTACAAAGACCTCTGTCCCTGAATCCTCATGTCAATTTAGTCACACCGCGTGACGGTATCTCATATGAGATACCGGTAAACAAAAATACCAGATCGTTCAGTAAATCGGTGAAAGACTATATTAAAAACACCCTTTCAACAAAAGAGGGAGTTGTCATATGGATGTTCTTTCCTCTGTCTAGTGACAGAACGTGACTCTCCTCGTCGTTAATCCTACTTCTCTATAATTGTACTTATAATTTTCCAATACACTCTTTAAGTCCTTCGTTTCTTCTCTTCTTTTTCTTTTCTCTTTTCTAATGAGTACATTTTTCTCTAGATATGACTGACGAGTTCTTGTAAATACCCCTGTGACTGTCGTAAAATCCTTCCTCCTTCAGATGGTTAATGTGTTCATCCTTCAGATCGATATCTAAAAACAAATAAGTAAGATTAATGATAAGGAACTAATACAGGAAATCCGAACACTTAAGATACCAATACAGTCCTGGGTCGTTTAGATATTTTATTTGTTATTTATCACTGTTTCATAATGTAGAAAACATTGATAGGGAGTCATATGACTCTTTTTTACGACCCACTTAGAAACTATAAGTTATTGTACTTCCTCTATTTACTTCAAGTCTCTTAAATTGTTCTTACTTCACATAGAACACAGATACATGTTTTCCTATTTAACTAATATCTATTAGTGTGATTCATCATTTTTTCATTTCTCCATAGAGAGGAATAGTATCTCTATCCCTCTTTTTACACTGTCCTTAAAGAGATCGTTTTAGATAAATTAGTTCGTCAGTACAAAATTTTTGATGAATTTTATACGAATTAGAATTGACATGAGTCTTCGTCGGTCTACCTTGTGTACTAAATAAACCAACAGTAAAACTTCTAAGAAACTTTGTATTCGGTACAAGTAAGAACAAGTCATATTATCGGTGTATCTGATCTTTACTTGGATCTGAAGAGGTACGAAAACTTAAGCAATTCTAACTAGTAACTGGATTTATGGTTCAGATATTAAAACTTCGAAGTCTTTTTAACGTCTTCTTATAGAAAGGTAGAAACCTATTCGTTTATAAACAGTCTGATGAATCTTTCCTGATTTTGTATATTTCTAATAAATTTGACTTGAAACAGTTTTAAATTTTAAAGTCGATTTCTTTCACTTTCTTTTACTTTTCCGTTAGTATCCAACTTTCTTTTGTAAACATTACACATATAAACATTTTTTACCATATTTCTAACACATTCATATGTTTAATGTTAATATTTCTGTTTACTTCGTAGATCAATTTTTTGTACTTTGAAAAATATTCTATATAGTTATTTACTAGTCATTTGTGTATTCTTTTCTAAGTAATCAATATTGTCTCTACTTTTTATTTTTGTGACAATTCTGACTAGAGTTTACAACAACTTCTACACCTTGTTAGTCTTGAAGGCATACAAGTACCACATCATTTTTATCCAGTTACTGAAACCTTTCGACTAATGCTCACAAATTTTACTTCAATTTTTATATAATTAGGTCATTGAGATGTTAAAGGAATAATCTATAAATGGATTCTGTTTACTTTTACCTAGGTATATTTTTGAATACATACTTACAAGTAACATAGAAATGTGTCTGTTAATTGTTAAGTATTTTACAACGAGTTGTTATTCTACCTTGTTCGACAACCGTATTTGTTACACCTACTTAGAGTTTTTGTAGTACGACTCACTTTTTCTAGTTTTTTCTTTCGTTATGTATAACATTGTAAATTAAATATACTTATAAATCTTTCCCGTTTTCATTAAGAACTACTTTGTTTAATCATCTCATCAACGAACACTTCTATATGTAACGGATCTTTCCTTCTGATATCTTAAAAGACCCCAATACTTTTACAAATATATAAGTATTCTCACACCCAATTACTCATATAAAACAGTGTAAAATGAATTAAAATGGTGACTTCTAGACATATAACTCGACACCTCCTACACATGGAGTTAAAATTTCAGACTGGAAATTATCGTAAATAATTAAATTTGTTAAGTTTTATAAGTTACAAAAGAGGAAATCAGTTGTAGTTCTTGTTCTACATGTGTGTGTGTGTGTGTATATATATATATACGATATATATACATGTAAAAGTCAAACAAAGAACTATATCCCGATAATAGACCTGTTATTTTCTTAACAAATCTTTTTCTAATTAAAACTATATGTGTGTTAATAAATGACATATTAAAAATTGAAATTTTTCACGAAAAAAGAAGTGTTAACAAAAAAGTAATAATAAAATCATACTATTGTAACATGTAAACTTTTCAAGTTTATACTTCAAAGTAAAATACCAAGACTAAGTAAACTTTCAGATTAAATAACTCGTACTTTAATCAGTTACAAGGTAAAAATATAATTATAAGTAGAGAAGGTCAAATTTTAAGTTTGATTTAGTAATTCACTATATGTCACCCTTTATAAGAACTTTGAGTCTACTCTATATTTGTTTGGTCTTATACAAAAAAGATTACAGTGATCTATAATTTTCATTTTACAGAATCTTTAGTTCCCGATCGTATTTTTCTTTTTTAGGAGAATTGAGGTAATGGTACTCTACTGGTATCAATGGTAAAACATTATTTAGGAAGCCAAGTGTTTATGTGTTTCTGTGTGTCTATGTTGTACATGTTCGATAGAGTAATGTAATAATATAGATGACAAAACTTTAGATAAAAAATAAGATTGACCATTATACAGTACTTGGAAACACAAACGATTCAGTGAAGTCAGTACAGACTGACAAACACTGGGATACCTGATATCGTTCGGTCAGAGGAGACAGGAACCCTAAGAGGTCCGTTCTTATATCCTCGCTCAACGGAACAGGAGGAGGACTGGATCCCTAGTTTAGGTACAGAGAATACAGAGGACGTTTCTATCGTATAAGTTTTCGTCTCTGTAATGAAACGGCTGATTCCAGACAGATCAGTTCCGATACCAAAAGGGTCAGTACATACCTACACTCTCAACCTGACACTTCTTCTGACTCGCGGCTTTTTAACTACGAAAACTTGACACAACAACCTCTTCTGAGAACTCTCAGGGAACCTGACGTTCCTCTAGGTTGGTCAGGTAAGACTTCCTCTAGTCGGGACCCTAAAGAAACCTTCCTTACTACGACTTCGACTTTGAGGTTATGAAACCGGTGGAGTACGCTTCTCAACTGAGTAACCTTTTCTGAGACTACGACCCTCCCTAACTCCCGTCCTCCTCTTCCCCTGCTGGCTCCTACTCTACCGACCTATCGTAGTGACTGAGCTACCTGTACTTAGACTCACTTGAGACCCTCAACCACTACCTGTCCCTCCGGGTCACACGACGTTAAGTACCCCAGCGTTTCTCAGCCTGTGCTGACTCTCTGACTTGACTTGACTTGACTTGACTTGACTATTAAGAAATTTATAAATAAAGTAAACCTCATATAAAACTAGTGTCTTTTACAAAAATAAGTACCTTGGTATAGAATAGATAAAGAAATTTTAAAAACAATACATAATATTACTATCCTTTATAAAGAGTATAAATATAATCATAGAACACACTATATTAGAAGAGGATAAAGAGACTTAAGTATATTTTAAACAAGGTTTATAGAAGATGTGAATATAGTCGGTTATGATGTAAGATTAATAATGAAAAATAACACGTAAGATTAAAACGTCGAATTTGAAAAAAGAATATAAATTTATAAATGGAACATTAAAGATGTACTATCAAACTCGTTCATGATATAGCAAAAAGGTTTATTGGTTTTTATGAAATCCTCAAAAACTATTAAGACATAAAACTAAGGTTTCTTACTCTCGAAATATTTTAAATCAGTAAAATTGTAACTTATATCACACCTAGAAGTAAAAGGTGGAAATACGGGAAGTCGTGATCTTATGTTAAAAAATAGTGAATCTAAAACATACTATGAGTAACTTAAATATAGTTGTGTACTGATTAAAAAAATAATAAATGTAACATTATACGAAACTTAAAAAGAGTAAATCAAAATTCCTGTATGTATCCGAGTGTCACTTTCTTATCTTTGTATAGAAGGTACTTTTAAAATTTTATTTAAATGTTTATTTATAGACTTCATATTTATTAAAGATTTCGACAGTAATTTTTTTGACCTCTATCCATAGGAGTACACTATCAGTACCACACATCATCACCGGTGTTGTATTTGAAAAAGAAGAATTTAATGTATGAATAAGAAAGTTAATGTTTGTTTATTAAATAAATCTCTTCATTCGTAAGAATTTTGACCTTAATTATCATTTTATACACTTACTTTATGAAACTACGATACTGTACAAGACAGTACACTGACTAAGACTCGAAAGAGAAACGGTGAAAAGTACTAACTCCAATCTTACTTTACAAGAAAAAGGTCTTAAGAAAAGTAGATCCCTAGTACTACACTCGAACAACAGACTTAATTAGGATTACGAATATAGACTTAATTAATACTTTCCGTTTTTTGTTTTATAAAATATTATCTTATTAATTTACTAGTACGTATATTATTCTGCTTGTCGGTAATTTGAGCTACGAATATTTTTAAGATCAGTGTACACTTAAATACATATATAATAACGTTCCTCTAATTTACACTTGTATTATATGTATCATACCAGGATATATATATACTTATATAGACAGAGATAAAGTACTCTAACTCACAAAAAAAAAAAAAGAAAAATGGAGAACGATATTGAAAGAACCCGAAGGGACCACCGAGTCTACCATTTCTTACGTGGACGTTACTAGACCCAAACTAGGGACCCAACCCTTCTAAGGGGACCTCCTCCCGTACCGGTGGGTGAGGTCATAATAATAAAAAAATTAACCAAAAATTTATGAAATTAACTTCCTATTAACGAAATGTCTTAAAACACCAAAAGATAGTATGTAGTTATTCTTAGTCGGTATCCATGTGGGTGTAGGGGAGGGAGGACCTGGAGGGTGGGTAGAGAGAGGGGTAGACTGGGAAGTTGGACAGTGTCTCGGGGACAAACTCAAGGGATTAGAATGTCGTTCAAAGGTAACTAGTGATGTGTCTTTTGATATTCTGTAACTATTTTCTTTAGTTTCTGATACATTTGTCTACTTACGTTAGGGATAGTTTATTGGTTACTATAAAAAGTGTCTTGATCTTGTTTTTACAAGTGTTAAGTATACCTTTGTGTTCTGGGGTCTATCGGTTTTGTCAGAACCCTTCCTTCTTACCTCAACCTCCTTAGTTTGAAAGACTGAAGTCTGATTTAATGTTTCGATGTCAGTAGTTTTATCATACCGTATTTTTGTCTTTGTATCTGGTTACCTTGTTCTATCTCTTGGGTCTATATTTAGGTGTGTGGATACCCATGGAATAAAAAATATTTCCTCTGTTCTAATATGTTACCCCGTTTCTATCGGAGAAGTCATTCACCACGACCCTTTTGATCTGTAGATGTACGTTTTCTTAATAATTTAATTTTGTGATGGATTACGGTATGTGTTTCTATTTAAGTTTTACCTAATTTCTGGATATACATTCTGGTCTTTGATAATTTGAATCTCCTTTTTTTTCCGTCTTATGAGCTACTGTCTTTAGTTTCGTTCTAGAAGATACTGGGTAGAGGATCTCATTACCTTTATTTTTGTTTTTATTTATTCACCCTGGATCAATTTCAATTTTTGAAAACGTGTCGTTTCCTTTGATGTTTGTTCCACTTTTCTGTTGGGAGTCTTACCCTCTTTTATTATCGTTTCCTTTGTTGACTATTTCTTAATTAAAGGTTTTATATGTTTGTCGAGTATATTGAGTTATGGTCTTTTCGTTTGTTGGGTGAGTTTTTCATCTGTTTTTTGGATTTCTCTGTAAAGAGTTTTCTTCTGTATGTATACCGATTGTTCTGTACTTTTCTACGAGTTACAGTGAGTAATAGTCTCTTTACATTTAGTTTTGATGTTACTCTATGGTGAGGTCAAAAGAACGGACCTCTTGGGCGTATCTGTCTCCTCGGACCACCCGGTGTCAGGTACCCCAGTGTTTCTCAGTCTGTACTGACTCACTGATTCGTTGTCGTGTATTGAAAGAATAACTCTTTTATGTCATAATTTTATTTTTCATTTGTTTCGAATGTTAACAAGAAAAGTGTAGATCTGGTTTAAACAAAATTCGATTTCTATATTTCCTTAAAAGGTTACCATGTAACGATAAATTCATAGTTTAAGTCGGTCGTTATAGTCAAAAATAAATTTTTTTAATTTTGTTACTCTATTTTTGTCGTCTTAGTAGTTATTAACCTCAAATCTTTTATCAAAATTTTTTACTTTAAAACTAATGTTTTGACTTATATAGAAAATATGTTCGTTCTTACTATTCTGGATGTCTAGTAGAAAAGACACAAGAATGTTTCGTTCATATCTTTCAACAAATAGTTTTCAGAAACCTCACGTACCTTTCATTGTTACATATTCATAGTTAAAGACATTCTTTCGTCGTCCGTAAGGTATTCCTGTACATAATTCACTCCTACACTCTCTTTCTTTTTCGTTCTTTTGTCACTCAGTTTCTTGTCTGTGTTTTTACTTAGTTTGACGGTCCTCGTCTAATCCGAAGATTCGTTTGTCGTCTGACACATGTTTGTGTCAGACCTTCCTCGACACCCTATGTATGACTAAAGGGGGTCAAGAGATTATAATCGTTGTCATAAAGAAATTCGTATTTCTGGTTGTCTATATAATATATGGCTGTTATTGGTTTTACGATATCTCTTACATGATCTCAACTCAAGTATTTGAGTATGCTTCTTATTTGAATATTAAATAGAAAGACAAATATAGAAATATACAAGATGACGACGACGACGATTCAGCGAAGTCAGCACAGGTTGAGACACGCTGGGGTCTCTGCTGTCGGGTGGTCCGAGGTGACAGGGACCCTAAGAGGTCCGTTCTTGTGACCTCACCCAACGGTAAAGGAAGAGGTATACAAGATGATAAGTCAACAACAAAAAATAACAAAAATTAAATAGAGTAAGTAATTTAAAATGGATTATAACGATTCTTTTTTATCCGAAATCAATTATTTGTTTGGTATATATATATATATATATATATATATGTGATGTATGAATATATATTAAACAAAATATTAATAAATAAATAAATATTCGAATTAGAGTCTTGAGTCTGTTTAGACGTAACGTCACTACTAGGACGGAGACCAATGAAAATTGTCACAATTGGAACCCGTTCATTATATTCAGGTTAAAGGTTTAACATTTTACTACTATCCTCACAAAAGTGTAATAAATTTGTCCCCTCTTTAATTTACATTGTTAACATTTTATATCACAGTCCATGTCCCTTTAGTGAATTATTTACGAATTCTAAACAAAATAACTTGGAAGTAATGTGACATAAGGAGTATTTTTGAGACATTTAAATTACAACAATAAGGGTTAAATGTCTAATCGTTTCTTCCTCTTGTTATTAAAATAAAAGGGGTAGAATGGTAGTAAATTGAAGGGTCTCCCCTGTCAACGAATTTTTTTCCTACCCCTATTTTATTTTTACAAAGAAAGAGTAAAAACTCACATAGATCTCTCCTATCTATGAACATGTTTGTCATAAGAGTCACCTCAGTAATTTTGATAATCTATTGTGAACCTCTAAAAATAAAAAAGGTATAAATATGTTACTATTATCGTATATAATGATTACATTTCCTTTATGGAAACACGAAGATCAAAATAAATGTAATTAAATGTAATTAAATCGACTGAACTATCAGATTCTTCATAGAAGGTAAAAGAAAGTACCGGAGTGATTCACTTTCGTTTGTGGGTGTGTGACGGTGATCACGTCCGTCCGTGTGTGTGATAGAACTGACGTAGTAATTATTTTCTATACCTTGAAAATTACTATAACCGTTACTGTTACTTTATCGTGACAACTACACATACGGTATGACATATAGAAACTTTATTTATCTATAATACTTAAATTGTTACATTTTCCTTTATTTAATTCAATCTTTAGAAGTCATTTATTTACATCTCGTTTTTTTCTTTTCTTTCTTTCTTTTTATCTTAAATTAGACATTAGTTAGATCACTATAAAAGAAACATGTTTACACAAACCTTTGTGAGGTCTGTAAAATTTGACAGTAAGACTGACTTTTGTCAACTTTACACATGATTTTTCTTACATATAAATACTTCGTCAAAGTATATGTAATAGAGTACTCTATAAGTCTTCTTATATCTCTCTACCTGTCTAAAAGTAATAATAATAGAGGAAGGTAAAATTTGTTCTTATCGACGACACCTAACGAGTTTGTCGGTCACTTGTTGTTTCGATCGTGATTATACGTTCGGAATAGAGGACCAGGTTATAGAAGGGATATATACTACACAAGAAGATCATTTTCACTTCTATTATATACAATACTGGTTGGATCTATCGTATAACTTTTCGTCTCTGTAATGAAACGGTTGTTCCAGGCAGATCAGTTCCGATACCAAAAAGGACACCAGTACATACCTACACTCTCAACCTGACACTTCTTTCGACTCGTGGTTTCTTAACTACGAAAACTTGACACCATAACCTCTTCTGAGAACTCTCAGGGAACCTGACGTTCCTCTAGGTTGGTCAGGTAAGATTACCTCTAGTCGGAACCCATAAGAAACCTTCCTTACTACGATTTCGACTTTGAGGTCATGAAACCGGTGGAGTACACTTTTCAACTGAGTAACCTTCTGAGACTACGACCCACCCTAACCCCCGTCCTCCTTTGCCCCTGTTGTCTCCTACTCTACCGACCTACCATAGTGACTGAACTATCTGCACTCAAACTCACTTGAGGTTCTCAACCACGACCTGTCCCTCCGGACCGTACGACACTAAGTACCACAGCGTTTCTTAGACTGTACTAACTCGCTGACTTGACTTGACTTGAGTTGATTTAAAAATAAATTCTACACTTTTTAGTTACGTTTTTTATACCTTCTGCTTACATATTTTTGAATCACAACTATTAGAATAAGGACATCTAGTCTTTCCGTTTGTGTGTCATAGTCAATAATCTTTTTCATTGTCTTAGTATCTTAGTATTGAGTTCGTATCAGTTCATACATTCCCAAAGATTAAGAATATTTAATAGACGAATCTTATAAAACTTATGTTATTTCTGTCATGTGATGTCAATTCCTTTTATACGTGTGTAACCATTTTTAGATCCTGATGTACTTTGTATATTATAGAATGTAAAATTTAAAGAAGCAAACTTAATATTAACCAAATACAAATTTTTCTCAAGAACTGTTTGTCGTATTTAATACGGATCTATAGGATTTTACTTTATGACTTCTTTGTGAATATTTATCAGTCCCATGGTCAATCAAAAGTATAGACAAAATAATTGATTGAATTTTTATTTATTAAGTCAAACACACCTGTCTTAGTACTTACAGGGTCAACCACTATATTCTCCCAGATGAAAAGTCTATAAATTTCAAATATTTGATATGTGTAATAAATTTTAATTATAAGATAATATTTGTAAATAAAAACTTATAAAACGTATAATAATATATAATTTTAACCAGTGTATGGTGACTTTCTACGTAATGTACGAAAGTGAAATGATTTTCAGTACGGGTATTTCTTACTTTGGTACTCCGTTCTTAGAATTTTTAGTTTCATAGAAATTGGTGAGACTTTCCCATGTTAAGTTAAATTTAAGTGAAAAACCTCTCTATTAAATAATCACAATACTTCAGTCTGATACCTCGATTAACTATATAAAGGTTTACTCATTATTAACTTAAAGTGTTGTTTGCAATTCGTAGAAAACATTTTATTTGAAGAAAATGGGTAATTTATAAAGGCAGGTAAAAAGGTAAGTTTTATGTGATTGGAACAGGATTTCAAACATCCTACTCCTACAGGTAGTATATTCCTATTCATCAGTATAAGAAGAAGGTCTCGTTTACTGACTTTTTGTTAAACATAAGATAAAGCAAGAAGACGATAATAATGGGTGCATGTTAAACGTGGTAAACCTATAGGTATACCTTTTGGTCCCGAAAGATATCACGGTAAGTCAGGAAAATTTCAAGGTGGTGTACATATTTATTTAGGACATTATTTTCTGTTTATTTATCTGTAATTATAATAATTATCTTTGTTCTTGTTAGATCTTCGTATAATAAAACTTTTTTTTTTGTGGAAAAAAAAGATTCTGGGTACGATGTTATTAAAACATTTATTGTTAAATTCTTAATCCATTTAATGGATAAAAAATTTATCATTTGGTGGTTATCGTTTTATGATCTTCTGTACAATAAATAGCATGTTGAACACGAATCAATGTTTGGTCGACTACTTTATTTTAGGAGGTATGATGACTAAGTAATAGGTAATGTACTAGGTTGTACGTTCGTGTTAGGATCTTCATCAAGGTTAGTTTAACACCTGTGAGTATGTGTTGGTAAATTTAAATTATTACAATCATACGCAAAACCCAGAACTTTATAATTGACGTCAAACAGAATCATTTAGCACGATTGAAAAAAAAAAAATACGTTTAGAGGTCGTACATTTGTTACGTGGAATCTTTTTAGACAGGGTGAGACTAAGATCGTCTCCCTATTTACCGAGTCTGGATTTTTTATTTTTTCTTCTTTTTCTTTTTGTTGTTATTGTTTTTGATATATTAACTAGAAAACTGATCTCGTGTTAGGTTTTGATTGGTATAGCCTTACTGTGCCTTCCAACCACTCTTTTTGACTTAGGACTTGTTGAATGACGACGGCAGAATTCTTGAAGGGATGATAAAGATACCCTTCAAATTTAATCGCTCTCGTATTGACAACGTTTATGGATCTTTTATATCGTACGAAGAATTTCTTAAAAAATACTTATATACTATAAGACATCAGTATAACCCATTACTTTTCTAGTTTCTAAATAGTCTCTTATACCAGGGGTCGTAAATAGATCTGATCAGACACCTCTCAACGAGTCAGCACAGACTGAGAAACTCTGGGGTACCAGACATCGTACGGTCCGAGGAGACAGGTATCCCTAAGAGGTCCGTTCTTATGACCTCACCCAACGGTACCGGAGGAGGTCCCCTATAAGGGTTGGGTCCCTAGTTTGGGTCCGGAGGGTGTAACGTCACCTAAGAAATGGAAGACTCGGTGGTCCCTTAGGATTATGACCTCACCCATCGGATAGGGAAGAGTTCCCTTAGAAGGGTTAGACCAAAAGGACGTAACGTCCGTCTAAGAAATACTCGACTCAATTGTCCCTTCGGGGATCTGATCAGATGTACTTTAATTTCGAACCTAGATCTCGGTCCGTCGGTACCAAAACTATGGTCTTTTAGAATAGTTTCCAGGTCAAAGAACAAATTGAACAGGTTTTCTTAAACCTGTTCCTTGTGTTTTGTGGTCCCTTTTTTATTTGTGTTTGTTTGTGTGTTTGTGGGGTGAAACACCGACTCCTCATTTCTTTGGTTTATTCACCAAATAATTCCAATTTCGTTTTCAATGTGTGATGTTCTCCTTCTCGTGTCCGTAGGAACGGTGTCTCCTCATGTGATGTCCTAAGAACTAAGGGGAAAAATAGAATAAAATCGGGAAACTTACCTACCTCCCAGAAAAACTAATCCCCACCTTATGAGCAACTCCCCTACCAACTCTACAACGGACCTAACGTGTTCCAACGTAACCGAAGACCAGAACATGTAAACAGAGGACATTGGTGATATGTACATTAGATTCTCAGTAAAAGGGAATTTAGAAGGGGAGGTTCACGGCGTACACCTTCCAGGATATCCTAGTAGGCGATGTAAAAATAGACGTTCACGAGGAGGTAAAAATACCAGTCTCAAAGAACAAGTCTACGATTCTTCAAAGACAAAATCTACGGTAAGGAGGTACACAATACCGAAGTAATTCACGTTTTGTTTCTCCATATAAAAGGAGGAAGGATTACGGAAATACACTCCTCTGACAGGAACCAGGACCAGGACCAGGACAGAAAGGACGGAGTCAAAGTCTTTAAGACTACTCTTAAAGAGTAGTAAAGAGTAGTCTTAAGGGTCTAAAGTAAAGGTGTAGATACGTAGGATGCACTTCAAATCCATGGTACTTCGACACTCTCTACGGGTCGATTAAACCCCACTCTCTTACGGTGTGATGTGTTCATAGACATAAACCTTGACCTACATCTCTACGTCCTGTAATCCCTACGGAGAGAGAGTCTTCCTTACTCACGTATATTATTTCCATGTTGTTAAAAAATTTTCATATTCCTTGGTAAGTAGTTTCTACCCTTCGGTCTCAACATATATTACCGTGTACCTCCGATTAAACCCAACAACAGGTAAGTAAGGTATACTGGTGGAACGAAAACGATCACCTCAGTGAAGAGGTGATTTATCGACATACGAAACCTCATCGACTGAGTTAACTGATCACCACTTCACTTACCGAGTCCTGACCTAATTAGTCATATTGGGATAGGAGGATCGGTGAAACTGAAGTCATTATATGAGACTAATAGAAATATATGTTGTTTCAACTCTCGTACCCAATAAG
The DNA here is from genome assembly GCA_006410555.1 of Capra ibex. NCBI lineage: Eukaryota > Metazoa > Chordata > Mammalia > Artiodactyla > Bovidae > Capra > Capra ibex. The sequence goes on from SJYO01049755.1 coordinate 21,417,112, forward strand.
TCATACACTATACACCGTATCCAGAACACTAAGAAAACGAAAAAGATTTTAAACGGTTCTTCAGTCTACTCCGTTTTCACAAGTTTTTTTAGTCATAAACAAACATATGAATATAAAAATGAGTAAACGGTCTCAGTACATCTCGTAAAATACTAAAAGTTTTTATTTTTATTTTCTCTTTTCAGGGAAAATTTTAACGAAGAACGTCTCGTTAATGAAACTTCGGAATCCAATTAATCGATAGTGGGTAAAGATAATCAAAAGACGGACTTGTCGAAGGTTAAACTTGAAGTATTGATTTACGTCCGTACTTAGAGAAGTCGACGTTAGACTAGATACCCGACAAAATATATCAGAGTTCGGGGCATAAGGACTACCAAAATCTTTTTCCTGTATACAGGATTTTATTGTACGAGTCGAAACAGGTGATGAAGAAGTTCCCGGACGACTAAGTACGTAAAGTTAACGAAATGAAAAAAAAAAAGAAATCCGTTTAATCCTCAATGTGAATAAAAATTGAAAGAATAGACACAAGTAAAATAAAAGTAAAAATTATATACAAACTAATTTGTAGTGTCATAATTAGTATTTCATGTAAAAAGATTGTCTTCCAACTATTAAAGGGGTGTGTCTTCCAATCTTCATTTATCAAAAAGTTTCGTTTTGTTCAATCAGTTACAATAATCGATTAGAAAAGTCCAGTAAAGAACCAAGTACATCTATGCACACATAAAGATACATAATCTATATAAAAAAATATTTATCAGTATATGATTTCGTATAAAAAGGACCCAAAAAATTGAAACATTTTATAGTGACTATAAAAAGACCTAGGTGTACATATACAGATTATGTAAGGAAAAAATTACTGATGTATCAATTTACCGTATACCATACATACATGATATTAAACAAATTATGTAGAAGAAAACTACCGAAGTAAGAAACACCAAAGTACACATATTTTTTGTTGAAACTTGTATATAGGAACACACCAATACACTATATAGGACGTCTATTTTAAGGTTTTTACTCTCATGATTTAAAATTTGAATCTCCTATCGGTTTGATAGAAGTTCTTCCATTTTTTAAAACGATAGTGTTCTAATAATTCAAAAAGGATGAAGGTTGGGACTAAAGTCACTATGATCTAAAAAAAAGTGTACCGTTTAAAACGTTCCGTTTTCGCATAAAAGATAAAATAAAAACGTAAAAAGACTCTTCATAACCTTAGTTTATAGAATACAAAAATTAAGTAAATAATAAGTAGCAAACATTTAACAGAACAACATAGGAAGTGTATACAAAGTTACCGATGAAATGGAAAAGAATGAAGAGAAAATCCTATGTCAACGAATCCAAAGACTAATAAATAGCCATTAGGTATAACGGTAAGTATATGAAAATGTCAGGATTTAATTTGTTGAAACGAATAAGTAACGAGAGTATTTCAGTATTCAGGAACGACGAAAAATATCATGTGCACTTCGGGGTGGGGAAACTACTCGAGAGAGGTTATAGACAAGTAGATAAGTAGTAAATACATTACGAAAGTCGTATTTTAATAATTTTCTTGTATAGAAACGGACAAAGGTACTGTTTGATGTTTTACTCTAATCGTTCCCTTATATCTAATAAAATAAATCATATCTTATTCACGATGTTAGTCCCATTCGTGTGAAACGATACTCTTGTACACTTTCGTTTTGAATCAGATTTATCAAGTCATGCACAAATACCGTTAGACCAGAAACTTTGACCATAACTTTTTAAGGTATTTAAGTCAGAAACTGTCAAAGACTTATAGAAGACAAAAAGTGTAGAATCGTAAATTACAGGTAAATCAGTTAAATATGAACTTTTTGTTGATTTTAAGGGTATTAAACCCAGTATAATAGTTGTTCTTAAATCAATTGTTGTATCTAAAAATCTATAAAAGAAAAAATGAAGGTACAGGTATAAAATGGAAAGGAAGGATGATGTCTTATTACGTCACGGATAAACATCTCATAAAATACTATAAAATAGTAAAGAAGAGAAAAGAAAGCACGATTCAAGGTACGATTTTGTCGTAAGTATGAACACGAATTAAAAAAAAGTGTAAACAAGAATAGACGACGTTAACCCGAAAACACGGGTTAATGTAACTAGTCTAAAGAGGGGGGCGTCGAGGGTGATAGTTCGAGTGTGAAAAAACTGTGTATTGTAGACACCCTATTTTAGAACATTACTTAAGTTATCATCGTTAATGGGAAAAATAACACCACACACACACACAAGTGAACGATTCTACACAGACTGAGAAATGTTACGGTACGGGAGGTCCGAGGACACAGATTCCTTAAAAGGTCCGTTCTTAGGACCTTACCACATAGTAAAGGAAGAGGTCCTTCGAAGGACTGGGTCTCTAACTTGGACACAGAGGATGTAACCGTCCGTCTAAGAAATGGTGACATTCATTCATTCATTTCAGCGAGTCAGCACAGGCTGAGACGCTGCGGTACCTGACATCGGATGGTCCGAGGAGGGAGGTACCCTAAGAGGTCCGTTCTCATGACCTCACCCAACGGTAAGGGAAGTGGTGACTCGGTGGACCTTTCGAAAATGACACCGTTCGTTGCACATTATACTTCATATAGGAGAATAGTCAAAACCTCACATATAGAATCTGTCTTAAGAGATCTTGAAAAATAGAATGAACTTACTTTACGACATAGGTAACTTTTTATTGAGGATTAAAAGGACAGGGGGATTGGGGACTTTAGGATGAAAAACGATGAGACTTAAACTGATGAAATCTTTTATAGTATATTCACCTTAGTATAGAATTATGATAAACCATAAGATATTAAACGAACGTAGTGTCGTATTATAGGAGTTCCAAGTTAGTACCATATCGAATACTGTATTAAAAGAACAAAAATTTTCAACCAAATATATAATATATATATATATATATATATATAGAGTAAAAGAAGTAAGTAAGTAGGAAGTTACATACATATCTAACAAAGATGAAGAAACTATAGTACGTATCACAACATTACTTGAACTCTTACGTTCATGGAGAAACCATAGGACTAAAGTTAAAAAAATTATTTACTGGTACACTAAAGACCCAGTATACCATCAAAATAAAAATCCAAGAAGTTCCCACTTCTTGAAGATGTGACATAAGATAACACCGATGTGATGAAACGTAAGAGTGTAGTCACGGGTTCAAGAGGTTAAAGAGGTATATACTTCTCTATATCTATAACCATTACCGGTTGGATATCGATACTTATCTGGAACACCAAACTTAAACGTCAAAAGACTATTACTCACCATAAGCCGTATATCGGCATCCGATAATCAAACAGAAAAAATGTCTTTACAGATAGGTTCAGGAAACGGGTAAAAATTTAATAACAAAAAATCTATAACTTGACGTACTTAAAGAAACAGAACTGATCTGCCTGGAATCAGCCGTTTCATTACAGAGACAAAAACTTATATGATAGATCCAACCAGTTTTGAAAAGAAGGTTCCTCATTCGCAGAAAATTATAGTACAGACGTTAGTGTTAGACGTCACTAAAACCTCGGGTCTTTTTATTTCAGACTGTGGCAAAGGTGACAAAGGGGTAGATAAAGGGTACTTCACTACCCTGGTCTACGGTACCAGAAGCAAAAGACTTACAACTCGAAATTCGGTTGAAAAAGTGAGAGGAGAAAGTGAAAGTGGTTCTCCGAGAAGTCAAGGAGAAGTGAAAGACGGCATTCCTACCACAGTAGACGTATAGACTCCAATAACTATAAAGAGGACCGTTAGAACTAAGGTCGAACACAAAGAAGGTCAGGTCGCAAAGAGTACGACATGAGACGTATCTTCAATTTATTCGTCCCACTGTTATATGTCGGAACTGCATGAAGAAAAGGATAAACCTTAGTCAGACAACAAGGCACAGGTCAACATTGACAACGAAGGACTGGACGTATGTCCAAAGAGTTCTCCGTCTAGTCCACCAGTCCATAAGGGTAGAGAAAGTCTTAACAGGTGTCAAAAAACACTAGGTGTGTCAGTTTCCGAAACCGTATCAGTTATTTCGTCTTTATCTACAAAAAGACCAGTTCCGATACCAAAAAGGACACCAGTACATACCTACACTCTCAACCTGACACTTCTTCCGACTCACGGCTTCTTAACTACGAAAACTTGACAGCACAACCTCTTCTAAGAACTCTCAGGGATCCTGACGTTCCTCTAGGTTGGTCAGGTAAGACTTCCTCTAGTCGGGACCCTAAATAAACCTTCCTTACTACGATTTCGACTTTGAAGTCATGAAACCGGTGGAGAACGATTCTCAACTGAGTAACGTTTTCTGAGACTACGACCCTCCCTAACCCCCGTCCTCCTCTTCCCCTGCTGTCTCCTACTCTACCGTCCTACCATAGTCACTGAGGTACCTGAACTCAGACTCACTTGAGGCCCCCAAACAATACCTGTCTCTCCGGACCGTACGACGCTAAGTATCCAAGCGTTTCTCAGCCTGTGCTGACTCGCTGACTTGACTGACTGACTGACTTCACGAAACATTTAAAACCTATAGTCTATATACCAAACGTTTATAAAGGAAGATAAGGTATCGAACGGAAAATTGAGACAAAAGAACAAAATATCTTCAAAAATGACACCATATAGGGTGAAAAGATAAAAATAAAAGTAGCGAACATGAAAACTACAGTATATGTTGTTTAATAACAACCTTGGTTACAGTTCTTCAAAATGGGGATTCAAAAGAAGACCTCTAGATATCAGACCCAGAATACAAATTTATAAATTAGATAAAACTCAGTTAGAAATACATATCATGTTTAATTTCTAGTTTAAATTTAGAGAATATACATAGAACAAAAAGGTTGTGGTAAACAACTTCTTTGAAGGAAAGGAGTAACACATAAGAACTGTGTGTAAAACTTCTAGTCAACTGATATATAAACAACCAAATGTAGACCCAGGAGATAGACCAGGTAACCAACTACAAAGATATAAATATGATCATGGTATCACAAAACTAACGATCTCAATAGATTATATAAAATAAAATAAAAAAATATATACTCATATACGAAAATAAATAATAAAAATTTAAATAATACAAAAATTAAAATAAAAAAATGGAATGTGATGACATAACCAAAACGGTATGTAACTGTACTTAGGTGACGTCCATATGTACTCAAGGGTTTGGACTTGGGGAGAGGGTGGTGGGAGGGGTATAGTAGAGAGACCCGGTAGGGTCATGTGGTCGGGGTTCGTAGGACATAGGACATAGTCTTGTACACTCGGATATCGAAGTGAAAAATTTAAATTCTAACAAAATCGATAAACCTAGGAAACATCAAGGTATACTTAAAAAAATAATAAAAGACAAAGATAAATTTTTGTAGTAACTTCAAAACTATACCAAACGTAACTTAGATATATAGTGAAACCCGTTAGACTTTTAAAATTGTTATAATATAAGTTTAAATACTTGTACCATATAGAAAGTTAAAAACGTACACAAAAAATTTTGAAAAAAGAAAGACGTCACAAAAGTCTTTTGTACAGAAACGAAGGAACCAATTCAAAAAAGGATCCATAAAATAAGAAAAAACTACAATAATATTCACCAAACTACAAATAAAAGAACAAAATCTAACAAGTTACAATCATGAATCTTTATGTTTACTGAGAATTTAACTAAATCATAGGGTATTGAAACGATCTAAATAATTAAAATTGTCAAAAAGTTTCGTTAGGGATCCTCTTTATTCCTAAAACAAAAATGACTTTAACTGTTTGATATGATTTTAGTATGATTTTGTATTTCTTGAATCTAATGGGTTTTGTTAGAACTTTCTCTTTTGGTTTCAACCTACTGAGTGTGAATAATTAAATTTTCTATAACGTTTCGATTCGATGTCGTTAGTTGTATCACATTTCGACTGTATTCCTACCTGTATTCGTTGAATTATCTGAACCCTCAAGTTTTCATTTGAGAATTTACATATCTATCAATTAAACCCCCCTTAGTCTTCCTTTAACTTATCGAATTGAAAATTTTATTCGAAAGTTAAAATTCTATGAAATTTAATTGTACGTCAAATTCCTTACTGAAAACAGATATAATATTAATCTATTAATCCAAAAAAATTACAACTTAAAAATCTCACAAATACAGAAGACTTATCATCATGAAAGAGATGATACACTAAAGGTTTAGAAGGAGTTTAAGACATTGACTAAAAAAGAAGAAAATTTATCCTATAAACAGTGTCATTTTCAAAAATTTAAAACTACTTAAGGTGAAATTGTTAAAAAATAAAATATTTAGGACGAAACCATATTTCCGATTCTTAAATAAGACTTCGAGATCTAGAATTTATAAGAGAATAAACAAAAACATTCAAATCATCTGAAACCAAAGTGTAAGTTCAACACTAGGTAAAACCAATAAAAAATACACATTATGTAGTCTGAATCTAGTTTCAATAAATAAATAAATGACAAAAACCTACAGGTTGACAACAACGTGATAAACGACCATTCAGAAAAAAAAAAAGGAGAGAGAGAGATAACTTTATTAAAACGTGGAAACAGTTTTAATCAACCCGTATAAACACACCCGGATAGAGACCTAAGAGACAAGATAAGGTAACTAGATAACAGTCACGGTGTAAAAAATAGTGTCATCAATGTTTTCTTCGAAATTTTAGTTTGACTAAGGAAGGTGAAGTAATAAAAAGTTTTAACAAATCGAGTAAATCAAAGAAACGTAGAAGTATATATAAAACCGTACTAGATTAGATATAGGTGTTTTTTAGAACGAGTCTAATTTGGATATATAGAGAAACACCTTTTGTCTATAAAATGATACAAGTCTAAAAGTGAAACATTTGTGTTATAAAGAGAGGTAAATAAACTTAGAAGACGTGGAAGAAAGAAGTCAGAGCGAATCGAAAGACGCCTATTAGGGACTTGTACAAAATAACCTAAGTTTAGATTCATCAAATAAAAAAAGAATTATATTTACTATGAAATAAAATTAATTCTATAGGTGTACAATAACGACGACGACGACGACGACGATTCAACGAAGTCAACACAGGCTGAGAAACGCTGGGGTATCTGTCATCGGGTGGTCCGAGGAGACAGAGACCCTAAGAGGTCCGTTCTTATGACCTCACCCAACGGTAAAGGAAAAGGTTACGTACGTACGTACGATTCAGTGAAGTCAGCACAGACTGAGACACGCTGGGATACCTGTCGTCGGGTGTTCCGAGACGACAGGTACCCTAAGAGATCCGCTCTTATTGTCTCACCCAACGGTAAAGGAAGAGGTGTATAATAACGATCATATATTTTAAATATTAACTAAAAATTTACAAATCAAACATAGACACTGACCGACTTCAGTGAATAATTTAGATCCTCAGATAATCATTTAGGTACCCTAAAAGACATATCGAATAGTACTGTGGGTGTTGTTCCCCGTAAAAATTAAGAAAGACTATAAATATGGAAAGTATAATAAAAGAACGTAATCCTTGTTATGAAAAAGTAAAAATTGGAATCAAGCTACCTAACGTGACTAACTAAAAACTTCTATCCTGGTAAGAACGTTAAAACATTATTTTGGATGATGTTAGTAAAAAATATAACAACTTAAGACAAACGATTATAAAAAGTATATATAAGTATTCCCTATAATCATAATACATGACACAAATAGATCAACACTTTAAATATCACGGTCGAAATATTCCTAATTTACCTTTCACAAGAAAGGAAAATGTAAAGACCTTCTATGATACATCTTAATTACAATTTAGTAGAAGTTTAGAAAAATCTTAATAAGTAGTTTAGTAGACGTGATCTAAATAAAATCCCCTCAAAACAATAATACTTAATATAAAGCAATTATCAATATCCCGAATCCCGATAATGTTTAATGAATAAAGTATTCACACACACTCACACACACACACACACAAATTAATTGACCATGTAAGATAGATTCAACAATTTGTCTACGTATGTCTAAAAAAGTATTGTATGGGAATAATAGAAAACTACAGACATTCCAGACACCACACAGTGAGGAGAAAATATGGATTATAACCATCAAACACAGAAAAGAGTAAAAAGAAATAGTGAGAACGATCATCAAACAGTTAAAATAACTAAAAAGGTTACATTAGAAGACCATCTTATTATCATTAATTAAAACGTATCGTGAATTATCAAATATCTTAGAAAATAAAAAGGAAACCTAACTAGTTACCGAAAGTGAGGAAGAACAACACCTATTTATAATATGTTCGAAACATACAGTAAACAGAAAGAACTTGGTATGAACGTATTAATTTTGATAAAATATTATTAATTTTTATTACATATATTTTACGTACAGTATCTACGTTCCGTATTATGAATTCTGTTACATTGTAAATAATAAGTATACTAATAAGTGTATTCCAGATGAAATAGACTATAATCATATCTATATAAGTCAATAAATACAATCACAAATATAAATAATATCGGACTCACCTAAAGAATATTCACTACAAATCACAAAATAAAAACAAAAAAATTTGAGTATACTGTTAGAAATGAAAACCTCATAAATGAGATAAATTTGAATGAAAAAAAATATAAACAAAAGACAAACAAAACGGACTAAAAACAAGAAAATGAAGGAGGAAAACTCAATAAAATACAATCCGGAAATTTGACGTAAAAAAGATAATCGAACGATCACAGTACAAAACTATCATCATTGGGATCTCTCATTTTTCACATAAGACCTAATAGACCCAGTTAATGTTTAATCGGGAGTAGTGAAGGGTTTAGTTCTTATAATCTCTTAATATTGATTTGGGGTAGGGTACTACAAACATTATAACAAAAACATCTGTTCAAATATATATTGTGGGGTTTTGTGATTATGATAGAATTAATGAGTTGTATGTCAATCTCTAAATGGATGTATAAACGAACAAAATGGTAAAGTCCGAAAAGTAGATCCAAATAAAAAGAAGATAGACTTTTTAACAGAGGTCATAAATAACATTAAATCAAGATTGTTGTCGATGAAAAAATAAACGGAAAATTTCCAAAATAGAAAAAATAGGAACAAAAACTACTTTGTCAACAGGTTATGTACGATGAGGTAGTCTCAATCTACATCTTTAACGTGATAAAACGAAATAGAAATAAAGAATAGTGAATATGAAGAAATAAAACACAGTGTGGTCGATGAGAGAGTCGTTAAAAAAATTGGTTGTTTTAGAAAGTAAGATTTTAGATATGGACTTCACATAATGTTTTAATTGATTATATTGATAAGTCTGTTTTGTTAAATGTCACTTAAGTCATCAAGTTCCGTTATGGTAAGTCTCATACCCGATCCATGGTTCGTGACATGACCTATAGTCGAAAATGTTTATAAAATATTGTCACAAAGTTGGTATTAGACGTTTCAGATTACCAATTTTGTCTGTTTTCGTTTATCAAATATCTATATATACCATCCGTGACCTGAAAGGGACACCGAGTCGTCATTCTTAGGTGAACGTTACGTCCTCAATGTCCTCTTCCTCCAATCTAGGGACCCAGTCCTTCTAGGGGACCTCCTCCTGTACTGTTGGGTGAGAAGAAGAACGAACCTCTTAGGGTACCTGTCTCCTCGGACGTCTGATACCAGGTATCACAGTGTTTCTCAGCCTGTGTTGACTTCATTGAATCGTGTATGTACGTACCATCAGCAATATGTACTCAGGAACTTTTCGATAGATTTTATATCCCGGAGTCCTTTTATAAGTTTAAACTCAACTAAGAAATTACTTAAAATTACAAAGTAAAAATAAGATTAAAAGGATTATAGTCAATTTTATATCGAAAGTCCAAATTCTATTTTTTCTAACACGTTCTGTATAAAAGATTTCATAAAATTAAGATGACAAGGTAACCGTACAACGTCTGACGAAAATGTAAAGTTTGAAACAATGAGTCCGGTAAGACGGATAGGTACTATAAGGAAGAAACGAAGAGTTACCATTCTTTCTTTATACATTAAAACGAAGGACCTAAGTGACCTAAGAATATATGACATTCACAGGTACACAACTAAACAAGTACAACAACTCCTAATGGATCTTATTATAAAAGTAGTAAAAGGTATTATAATCTTAACGGTCTGAACTCCTTATCGACTTTCTAAAGATCATCGTAAACTTTCATGTCCGGTTATAGTGATTACTTGTACTACGTTTTTAGGAGTTGTTTTAAGATCGTTAGTCTTAGGTTGTTGTGTAACTTTTCTAGTGTGTGGTACTTGTTCACCCGAAATAGGGTCCCTACGTTCCTAAGAAGTTATAGGCGTTTAGTTAGTTACATTAAGTGGTGTAATTGTTTAACTTTTTATTTTTGGTATACTAATAAAGTTATCTACGTCTCTTCCGGAAACTGTTTTAAGTTTTAGGTAAATACTATTTTTGAGAGGTCTTTCGTCCTTATCTTCCTTGTATGGAGTTGTATTATTTTCGACATATACTGTTTGGGTGTCGTTTGTAATAGGAGTTACCACTTTTTAACTTTCGTAAAGGGAATTTCAGTCCTTGTTCTCTTCCCACGGGTGAAAGTGACGATGATAAGTTGTATCAAGACCTTCAAAACCGGTGTCGTTAGTCTCGTCTTTTTCTTTCTTTTCCTTAGGTTCAACCTTTTCTTCTTCATTTTGAGAGTGACAAACGTCTACTGTACTAGGAGATGTATCTTTTGGGATTTCTGAGGTGGTCTNTGATCTCGATTAGTTACTTATATCATTTCAACGTCCTATATTTTAGTTGTGTGTCTTTAGGGAACGTAAGGATATGTGATTATTACTCTTTCATCTTTTTCTTTAATTCCTTTGTTAAGGTAAGTGGTAACGTTGCTTTTCTTATTTTATGAATGATTATATAGATGGATTTCTTTGATTTCTGGATATATATCTTTTGATATTTTGTGACTACTTTCTTTAGTTTCTCCTGTGATTATCTACCTCTTTATATGGTACAAGTACTGGTCTTCTTAGTTATATACCTTTTTCTCATATGATGGGTTTCGTTAGATGTTTAAGTTACGTTAGGGATAGTGTGATGGTCACTATAAAAAGTGTCTTGATCTTGTTTATTAAAGTTCTAAACATACCTTTATGTTTTTTGGAGCTTATCGGTTTCGTTAGAACTCTTTCTTCTTACCTTGACCTCCTTAGTTGAACGGACTGAAGTCCGAGATGATGTTTCGGTGTCAGTAGTTCTGTCATACCATGACCGTGTTTCTGTCTTTATATGTAGTTACCTTGTTTTGACTTTCGGGTCTCTGTTTAGGTGTGAGTATACCTGTGGAATAGAAACTGTTCCCTACGTTCTTATATGTTACCTCATTTCTGTTAGAGAAATTGTTCACCACGACCCTTTTGACCAGTTGGTGAACATTTTCTTACTTTGATCTAGTGAAAGAT